>WBNO01018263.1:0-20168 GCA_013400575.1 Peucedramus taeniatus
TACCTTTTTTATGTTTCTCCCTGATTTTTTGTGTTCTTGCTTAATTTAACAGGTGAAGGTTTTAAAAAATCTCAGTTTTATTCCCATTCCATTGCTAAGCACACTGCTCAACTGGAACTCACCTTTCCAGTAGGAATAGTGCAAAAATATTTCACCAGCTGATCATCTGAGGCTTGATGAGAATATGTTCCATATGGATAAACCCTGCTCTTAAAAGAGTGTTTACAGATGATAATCCTAATCTAATAAATTAAAAAGAATTAAAAATACTCGTGGGGTTCTGAAGAAGCAGCAGTTCTCCGTTTCTCTGGCAGGTGGCACAACTTCCTCATTGGCAGAATTAATGAAAATGCTACCTCAGATCTCTCATTTCTATCTACTGCAGATGTGCAGCTTTATTATTGGTCAACTAGTCAGGATTTTCTGTTCTGAGAGTGAACTACCTGCAGAAGTGAAACCCTGTAAACTGGGGCTGTTTTCCAGGTAGAATTGTAAAACCACATCATAATTTTTGGCTTTAGTTCAAGAGTGTAAGGAGAGCTGGGTTTTTTTTTGAGAGATGTCTGTAATGCTACTCTGGAAAGCCATAAAATCCATTTCACTTTGTTTAGTAAAATAATAGGTCTCATAACAGTAAGTAGTAGTCTCTGCCCTTTTTATAATTGCTGGCATAAGTGGGTTTAATTATAATAATGTAAAAATTGGAGGCATGCCAAGAGAGACTCAGCTATTTACTAGATTTGTACCAAGCATTACCTGTTCAGATGAGAGACTTGATTTTTCTGCTATGATGGAAGCATTTCAGCCTAGAAAGATGTGTTAGGGACAGTCAGGTTTCCACCACCTGAAGGTGAAAAGGCTGTCCTGGGAATTGCTGTTGAATAGGAAGGAGATGGATTTCTGTTCACTGCTAATAGTGTAACAAATTTTTATCCTCTTTTTCCTTATTACTTGCCATAGGGGTTTCCCTACTCTGCCTTTATCTCCTCTATTTGGCCTCATGTTTGTGCAGGCCTAGATAATTCCAGGGGAAACATAAAACCTTCTCTGAAGCATCTACTGAGTGTAAAGACTTGGTCTGGTGCTGATGGGTTTGAATTTAGGTTCTTTTTCAGCCTTGGTTAATGATATTTAATGTCCATGAGACAGCCTGGCCAAGATTTTTTTTATTCACAATTAGGAACTAACACTCTCACTGCAATCAACATTTTGTATTTGATCTCTGCAGAAAGTAAACTGAAGAATATTTTACACAAAAATGTGTTTTCATGTAGTTTAGAAGCCTTTTTTTAAAATACTGAATTTGTGTGGGAAGAGAGTTACCTGAGTCACTTCTAAGGTACCAAGTAGGGTAAAACTGATCCAAATTCTTGAGAGGAAGGGTGGAAAATGCTACTTGTAAGACCTCAAAACTTCTTCTGCTTCTCTTTTTCAGACTTCTTAATATATCATTCACACATTATGGAACCAAGGGGTTCTTTAAGCAAAGGAAATAAAATTCTGTCCTATACACAGGATTTTTATCAGGATAGTAAGAAGTCTGCTTTGTGCTTTAAACTGGCAAATATCCAGGATTTTTTCACCTTTAATTTGTGCAAACTACTCTGTGTGGTTGTTGGTTTTTTGTTTTTTTTTTTTCAGGGAGTGTCCTGCACACTTTTGTGTTTGGAAAGTTTCTAGTTTAGGAAGAGTTTTTAGTTTTGTATTTGGCTGAACACTTCATATTTAGCAACCTGCCTATATTTAAATTCAGAATCATACAAAGATTGTTATGGGACATATTAACAACTTCTTTTGGGAATATATTCTTAGATTGTTGGCATTACAATATACTATGTGTTGCTAGGCTAGTTTAATATTAACCTTATTATAATAAAAAGCAATTCTGAGAATTTAGAATTTTGGTGGTTATTTGAGAATAACAGTAATGGGAAGGTCTATAAAAACGTTCACAATAGTAACAAAAAGTAGGTGAACAATGAGGCTGATTATTGCTCAGTGAGTGTGAAGAAGGCCTTTTTGCACCTCAGTAATGCAAATACAGCTTTTGAGAAGGGAGAGTAGAGGGTTTTCAGGGCAGAGTTGTGGAATTGAACTTTTGGGCTCTCTCTGGTTAATGCCAGTTTGAGCCCAGTGATAATTGGTGTTTTGGTGCCCTTCATGATGCTGTGTCTTCTTAAATTTGGCCTTTTCCTCCTTTTCTCTCTTCTGCTCCCCTGCTGAAGACTGCACAGCACTAATTACAGTGTTCATTAAAATATTTGGAGATATTGCTGGGAGAATCCTGCAGCACATTTTGGTGATGCAGTACTGATTCCTGAGTGAGGCAGTGACTTCTGTTTGTTCTAACAAAAAGCAAGGTGGAAACTTGTGAAATCAACTTTTCCCAAGTTCCAGACTTGTGATGGAACTTTCCTTTTTATGGAAGCATCACCACAAACTTCTGTTCCTCTTTCACTGGCAAGGAGAGGATTGGGTAAGGTAGAAATATATTGTCTCTCTGCCAAATATGTTAATATTCTAGGAACAGTTTGAAATATTTCCTTGCTCCTGGAATGAAAACTGATTTAGCTTGCAAGAGAAAAAAATTCAAATTGTTTTTTATTTTGGCATGAAAGCCACAACTATTTTCTGCATAGTCTTTTAAAATATTCATTATGCCATTTTTTTCTTAGTTTGTCTGGTAGAAATAGAATTTACCCTGGAAATCCTCTCACTCCTCTCAAGAACTTTTGATCACTTGCTGCAGGAATTCAGCTTCAAAACTCACCTGGCTGTCTCTGTTCTTTGGAGTGGAGTCAATTCCTGATGTTACACAAACTTGTTGGCACTGAAGAATATTTATGCCAGCATGTTTGTATGGTGTCCTGAGGAAAAACACAGCAGACAATTTTCTTATTGAAGGTTTCTTTATAATACTTGCTCTTAAATAGTGCTGAGGAACAACTGATTTTTCAATTTTCCACTGTGGGAGCACAAAACTTTATTAAGCTACTGTGTAAATGCATGGGCATCCACTGTTTGAGGAATAGATGGATTATTACAGTTGTTGGAGAAAATGAGATGAACTAGGGGGCACCTGAACAGACTGTGAAGTTAAAGTATAAATAGCAATGAAGGAGTTCAGATAAAATAATGGAAAATAGGCAGATAGGTGTATCCCTGCCTGTTGGAGAAGTTTATCCAAGGCTGCTCTTGAATTAGCCAAGTTCCTGAGCTGCTCATTTTTGGAAGCTATGGAAACAATCTGGGTTAGTGTCTGTCCCCTTCTTTGCATTTCTTCTGACTCTTTATGAAAATGCTTTTTGTGGCTCTTTATCTCAGGTTCAAAATGATGGTCACCCATTCCCAGTATAACAGAGCTGTTATTCAGTGGCTTTTTTTTTTTGTTTATTTTTTTGTTTTCTTGTTTGTTGGGTTGTTTTTAAAGTAGTGCAAGATGTAATCATGCTTAGCATGAGGGGCTGTGTCTGTAACATACAAAACCCCCACAAAAGTAATAAATTGCAGGGATTTATTTGTTTGGGTTATTTCCTGGCTTAGTGGTGGTTATATTTATTTTGTGAAATGGGTCTAGCTATAAGGAAAAGAAATTGAAATCATGAAAGCTTAGAAAAACTGAGAAATTGAGACCTCTAATGAACAGAGAGATGAGAGTAGGCTGAGCATCCTTATATTGAAAAAACCTTGGTAGCATCAGTGAAAGATCAGTTGAAGCATAAATTAGAGAGCTGATCAGCATATAAAGAGTAAAATAATTATGCAAAAAAATAATGTGGGTGAGGGTTTGTCCACCTTTTTTTTTTCATTTTTCCTAAGAAAAATAAGAAATTCTAATACAGCTTTGTTGTAATGACTCATGCACAGAGAAATAGATAAATATGGATTTGGAGTCTTTTTTAAATTGAGTAACTTTTAATAGCCTTTGGTTATATTTCTGAGAGAAAATGTGTAGATTAGTATATGGAAGGATGATCTGAGAGTAAGAAGAATGGACTTGTTTCTTGTATAATCCCAAGATTTGGCTCTTTGGGTGATCCAATTCCACTGGATTTATGGAAGCAGTGTAATGGCTTGTCTGTGCTTTGCTAAGAGCAGTCCTTATCTGCAAATGTTTTAACTCTTGCTCAGCACCAAAAATCCCAGTTTCTGGGTAAGAAATGCAGGAAGGGCCTTGCAGAATACAAATCACCTGGAAGATGCTGTGATCCAGCTTTACCCCAGCTTCAGGATGATTTATAAAATACCTGGAGATAGATATTTTAGAACATTTAGATCATTTCAGATAGATATTTCAGAACATTTTACCACCTGAATCTCTTGTGTTTTAGATGAAGAGATGTGATAGATGAAGTGATAGGTACAGTGTGGAGTTGTGGAGGTCTGGATCAAAGATTTTAGGTGAAACAAATACATTTTTTGGCCTTTTCATGCCAAGAAGGAAATTTTTGATCCCAGTGAAATAATCAGTGGCTAATTTGGATAGAACAGAGGGTGTCTTTAGCAGTTTTTAATTAAATATCATCTCATCAGAGACATCACATTTCTGACCCAGTGTCAGAATCCTCCAGTCTTTTTACAGCAGTCTCTCTCTTTAGGAAACACAGCTGAAATGTAACTGAAACTAAAGCTATGTGGCAGCTACACAAGCTAGAAAACATTTCCATAAAAGATCATAAAAATCCTACAGTAGTTTCCAGAGAGAGCAAGAGTGAACAGTTTATTGCTATTGCTCCTGAAGCAAACGTTTTATTTAACTTTTCACAAGGGTTTCATAATGACAAACTTGTAGAAAAACAGTATCTGTCTGTTCCCTCTGTGAAAGTAGCTGGAGTCTCTCTTTGCTTTGTGCTTAGCCAAATATTTGTCTTGGAAGAAAAGAATTTCAGGACACACAAAAGATACACTGTTTGAAAAGGTGCAAAAAATTACTGAAATACGTAGAGTGGGGTTTTTCTTTCACCCTCCCCTTTTTTTGTTGGTTTTTTTTTTTTTTTTTTAATTGCTTCCCAGGAATCCACTTGAACTAATAGAGAAAACTGAGTGAGTAGCCTGAGAAATGCCAAGGAGCACATTCTGATCAGTTCCAAACTGGTATCAGCAGAGCTAAACTTTTAGGTCTCCCTAACCTACTTTCCTCTCTTATATTCCATTTAGAGAATGTTTAAAAATCAATAGCCTTTGTGGTTATTTTTAGTTTTCTATACATTTTTATACAGCTCCTGGAAGCCGTGGCAGAACATCTCACTGCAGTGAACTTGGATTTCACATCCTGGTAGCTCTTTAGGACTTTGAACAATTATTTCTATATCAGCCCAACACTTTCTGTTTAATTGTGTGGCTCCTGTGACTGCAGTGCTGTGGATTCATGGATTTTATCATGAAATGCCTATAGCAGCAAAAGAGTTTAGGCATCCAGACAATTGAGTAATTTGTCCACAGCCATATCATTTCAGTTCAGATTCTTTTTGCATCTCAGTTTATATTCTTGGTTTGGCCACTGCATTTTCTAGGTAAATCCATATAAAATTCAATAATCTTTGCTGTAATACTGATAAAACTCCAGTATACTGACACAAGGTTTCTTCTGAGCAAGGAAGCCACAGTGACTTTTGTCACTCCATAAAGGGATTGAAATTGTAACTGAAATGTACAATATTCCATTAGTCCCATCCTTGCACTGAAAACTACACTGAGACAAGCATTTAACCTTTAAACCACTCTTGCCTTTGGAAAATTTAAGTCCTTCTTCCTAGTTTTGAAGGCTCTTTCTTCACCTTTAAGTCTGTGAATATCTCTGAAACTTTTGTTTTTGCATGTCTGTATTTTTGTAAGAAGTTGTTGAAAATACTAAATAGAGCCAGCCCTGGGATGAGTGTGTGATTCCTCTGCTGAACTCTAATTTATTGCCTGGTTCAAGGGTGGTTTCCACCATCTTTTTCTGTAAAAATGCTACATTTTGTCCCATTTTCCTGATTTCTACAGAAAGTTAAAGAATTTAGTTTATTTTCCAGCTCAAATTCCATGTATTTTCCTAGCTAGTTTATTTTTATTGTTTGGTTTGTTGTTTTCTTTTCTGTGGGAGAGGGTTGTTAACAGCTGCTCCTTGCCTGAAACACTGACTTATTTTTACTTTTTCACTGTACAGCTTTATGGTTAAAACTGATTCTAATCTGTTTTGGGTAAGGAGGATTATTTCAAATAAAATATTGCAGCACAGAAGTGATGCACAGGTGATGCACAGGATTTACAGGTTTTATGACTTGCCATCATTATTTTTTAGTTTATTATGAGCCTTGTACCTCTGTGAAAAACAAAGCAAAAAAAACATTGTGACCAAAATCATTGGTTTATTTTAATCCCATTCAGAGATTGTATTTTAAAAAACAAAAAGAAGGAAGGCCCAAGTCCATATTCATTGCTTATTCTTCATCCTTCTGTATCCCAAGAAAAAGGGCAAGTACTCAGCTCTGCTTGGCAGTGAACTGCAAATATGAGCAAACCCTTCATACTGTCAAAGGGGGAATGATAAATGAATGCTTTTTGTGGGATATCTCAGATAATTGTGCAGCTCCTGCTGCTGGCACCTGGAAGGTTTCCTGAGAAGGACTTGGTGTCCTCCTGTGTCATCAGGAACCTTCCCCTGCAGAAATCCCTGAGCTGCCAGGTGAAACCCATTCCAGTTTAGCACCTGAATCTCTTCCCCCTGTGTAGAAGGGAGCAGGTGTTAACACTCTGCTTTATTACCTCTTTTTAGAGCTGTGCACATGCTTTTACTCCAGCAAGAAGCTTTGGGTTGAACCCAACCTGCTTTTTATTTTTCTGCCTTTTTTTCTCCCTTTGATTTCATTCTCAGCACTGTGTTTCTTCTTAGTTTTATTAATTATGTTGAAATTTACTCCCTGTTGTTGAGTTGATTTTTTCTGGCAGCTGTAATTATCTTGCACCAAAGTAAAAATGTTGTGGATTTCTTATATATTATAAAGCTTTTAAAAGTTTATGTAAATCAGTTGGAAGTTAAAATTGGAAAAGCATGGCTTTGTGAAAGGAATTTGAATTGTGTTTGTGTGACATATTGAGTTATTTTACATACAATATCAGCTTCTGGCTGTATTTCTTTCATGGCTTATTGAATAATTTTTTATTGTGTTCATAATAATCTTGCAGTGTTAGATGAGTTTGTTATTTAGAAGCTGAATTTAATGTTTTCTTCTTTTTTACATAAATGTATAGACCAGTTAAAGAAAATCATCTAACCTCTGAACTTCACCAGGTATCATCAGGTGAAATAATTCATAATAAGACTTGGTTTTTTCCCCTTAGATTGTGATACAAATTCAAATGCACTTAAGAATTTTTTTCTAGCAGCTGTAACAGCAGAAGTCATTAAACTTCAAAAGTTCTCTTTCACCCTCAGAGCCAAGGGACTGGGCAGCAGGGCCTGGAGAATTGATAAAACTTTTTGAAAAGTGTCGTGGGCTCAGGTTTCTCACCATAGGGTTTAGTTTGCACTCTACAGCTAAAGTTACAGATTAAGAACTATTGGGGGTCTTCTGACATGAAAATTAATTACACATGGTTTATTTTTTCTGAAACCTGCACTTTCTAAAACCACTGGCTGTAGGGATGGATGTACTCAGTGTAGGAATTTGTAGGTCTGTATTTTTGTTTCAGGAAAATAACTCAATAATTTAATTTTTTTTTTCTTTAAATATTATTGGTGTTTTTTTCCATATCCACCAAACCAAAATAATTCTACAATTTAATTAAGATACCACAGTCATTTGTTCTTCCAAACTCTGAGTAATTTAGAGTGACAGTGACTAGATCTGAAATGGTAAAATGTAGGAAATGCACAAGCTCCTGCCTTCACCATCACAATATAGAAATTCAGTGTTCTTCCATACAGTCTGTTTCCAAAGGTTTCCCATCAATCTATAAATAAGCAAGATGAAGCAGCAACTGATAATGTTGGCACCTTTTATTTTTGCCTGCCTTCCTCTCCTCCCCTTCCCTGGGAAGAATGGGATGGCTGACAAGCCATCACCCCATTTTTTTGTATTCCCCTCTAATTAATCTCAGAACTTCATGGAATTCTTGACAACAGTCAGGTTTTTGTAGGTGTCCATATGTATTCTTTTTATCTGACTTTTAATTAAAAATTCCTATTTAGTGTTACTTTGCAGTGTGGGAACTGCTGACTTATTAAATCACCCAGCCATTACAAGAGGGGGAATTAAACTGTGTCTTAGAGTAGTTATTTAACAGGGGAATGTTTGGGGTTAAATACATACCAGAACTGTGCAACGTGTTTGGTGTGGACTTCACCAATAAGGAAGTGTTTGTATCAAATGAGTAAATGATAGTGAGTAAATAAGTATTGTATTTTATTGCTCTAAGAATCTTGGACAAGCTCCAGATCATTAAAACATTGCCTTTTTGGGTAATTATTGGCAGCACATCATTTTGTATTGAGTCAAAAACCCAGGTTTGAAATGCTTGCACTTTCAGGTGGTTGATTTTCTTTCTTTTCTTTGCCCTTCCTCTTCTTTAAAATTAAAATGAACTTGCTTTTAATTTTGAATGTAAATTAATTAATTTCTGTTAAGAGGTATGAGGGTATGGTGATAGGGGAGGTATCAGTGGAACAGTGGGAAAAGACTCCCTGTTGCAAAGAGTCACAGAGGAGGGTAATGTGTAATTTAAAATAGAGGACACAGAAACAGAGCTGTATTACAGAGTGATAATTCTCTCACATCACATTTTAAAAAACCATCTCCTGTTTTATAGAAAATAAAGTACTTTGCATAGTTCATTATTACATCTCTTTGTACTTCTAAAAAGAATGTGAGAGCTTAAGGGTTTAAATGAAATTTCCATAAACAAAGCCTGATGATGCTTTTCAAATATATGGATTTAAAAGAGTATATTTGACTATTAATGTGTCCTAATGCATTGCTGATGGTTTTCTTTCTTTTTCTGCTTTGCATATTGGGGCTGTGTTCTTGGGCACATGTGACTGCTGAATCCACCTTGGTGCAGTTCACACGATTCCTGTGTGATTCCCCTCTGGAGGTATGTACTCATTCAGGATGGGGGTTTTGAAATGAATGTATTTAATTTATTTTGTTTAATGAATGTATGAGTGTCCTCTACGCTCTCTGTAGACAGCCAGCCATTGTTGGAGGTGGCTGGCACAGAATTCCTGTCTCCACCAACTGGTAAGGAAGATTCTGCTGTGTTTCCACAAGAGCCTGAGGACTCCTTTGCTGGGTAATAAGCTCCCACTGAATTTCATAGCACTGCATTTAAAAATAGAAGCACAAAAGGCAGTGTCTTTCGTGGTTTTCAATTTATTTCTATGAAAAGAAAAGAATTAATTACTAAATAACTTGCTAAACTTGTATTTGACTACGATCTGAAGTAAGAGTTGAGGAGAGATGCTGTTGCTTCATTTCAAGTGGATTCCTTGCAGTGTCTTTCTTGTTAGTCTCAAAGAGCTCAGGACGGCGTGACTGTAATGAAATTGTCAGGTTATAGTAATTACTCTGGTAATTTGATATGTGGCACTTTGAGTGAATCCATGTGTGGAGAGTTTGTTGCTTTTCTCTGCTGAGTCCACTGGCCTTTGCATTCCTGAAAGCTGAAGAGTAATAGAGCTCATTAGACTTTATAGGAAAAGGGCTTTTATCACCTCGTCAACTCGTGCAGCAGACTGCCATTATATTCTTAATTTTGTATGGCTACGTAGATGTTGATGCACACTACCCTGCCAGGTTTATACCCAGATTGTTTCTTACAGACACTTTTTATTGACATTTCGAAGCTTGAATTAAATTTTGTGTGGCACCACTACAGATGTCTTCAATTAGATGAAGTTAAATAAAAGGGGTTATATATCAGAGGCCAAGGGATTCTTGAAATTCTTTATTCTGAAACAGTTGCCACAAGCAAATCTAGCAGTGTGTAGTCTGTTTACTCTTTTGAACAAAAATAATTTAAAATAAAATTTAAACCTTACATGTTTTCAATTTGTAATTTTTGGAGTTTTTAATGTTATCATTAGCTGCAAATAGTATGAACACCCAAACTTTTCCTGTCTTTTTTATTTCCTCATTTTATGATTCAGTTTAGTTTCTGTTTTGGCTGTGGGCTCTGGCAGAAAAAATGAATGCTTTAAAGAAAAGATACAGTATAAAGTAGCAGAAAACGAGGCAGATTTCTAGCAGTAAGCAGCATAATGTAAAGTGAATTGTTTGAGGTGGATTTTTTTATTCATCCTTTGATTTTAGAGGCTGCATTTAACCATTTGCCATTTTTGCAGTTCCCACAGGCAGATGTGGAATGATGGTCATGGTTCAGTGCAAGGGAACAGCCTGCAGGACTCAGCCAGAACTCTGTGGGCTGGGACCCTGCTCTTGCCAGGGTGGGGGATTCCAGGGAGAAAGTTCCCAGGGAAATCCAGACTGTTCAGGGTGATTCACCTTATTTTTGGTGCTCAGTGAGTGAGGGGAATATCAGGGGCCAGTTGTGTGAGCATCACTGATGATTATCTCAGTGTTTGTCCTGCCTAAGTTGCTCCATCTTGTCCTGAAATAGCAGCTGGAAGGAGCCTCAGCCCTTGGATGGACCATGGTGTTATGCAGTTGAAGCATAATTTTGTTTTATTTTCAAAATACTCTCTAATTGCTGCTTAGACTTTTTTTTTTTCATCCTGACTGATGTTAAGCATTAAACTGACAATTTTATAAAACTGTTGTCAAAATCATCTCTTTGAAAGAGCTGCTGATTTATGCCCATTGTTTTGGGTGTGCCTGTAGCAATATGTTTTCCAGCATGCATTTGTGCTCCATGGGTTTATGAACATTTGGTATCTCCTCTGCCTTTTTGATCACTCAATGTTATGGGATCTTTTTTGAGCTATTTACATTCAGTTCTTTTTTAACCATTCAAATACTTCAAAATCATCATCTTGGTTGCTGCAGCATCATTCAGTCCTCACTGATTCACTCCCAGCCTGGAGAATGTAATAGATCCAGCAGGATGGAAAGTGATCTGTTTTCTGTTATTTCTGAACAAATAATCATTTGTTCTCTCTCATTAACCATGCTCAAATGCTTTTGGATTCTAAATAACTGGAAGATGTTTGTGAATCTCCATCTTAGCTCTTCAGAAAGCACATCAGCCTCTGCTTTGCATTGTTTTGTTTATTGATAGGTTTGAATTTTTAGGAGATCTAATAAGTGAGACCATTACAAGCCTGTAATTCCCAGGATCACCTGGGATATTTGATGATATTTGACTGACATTTGAAGCAGTGTAGCTCAAATTCTAGATTTTTCCAGTCAGGCACTGAACATGGCTCTGTAAGGAGTGTCCTACTAATCCCTAATGAAGGCAGGACTGAGTTCTGGAAAGGAAATGTGTTGCTAACCAAGACATAGAAATCTACCATATGGCAGGTTTTTGTGTGTGCCATTGGGAAAGGAACTGCTGGAATTAATCACTTTGCTTATTTGGCAAATAATTTCCACTGGAGTGGAGAAGTCAAGGATTTCCTGGCTTTTTTTTTTTTTCTTTGATAGCATAAATTTAATATCTTCCTCTTGCATCCATGCACAGCAGAAGGTAAAATGGAAAAGTAGAAAATAAGAAATTTCATGAAAATGAAATTTTCCTCCCAGAGAAAAATAGTCATGCATTGTACAGGCAGTACCCATTTTTGGTAATTATAATACAGAAATTGTTATAATTAATATAACAAGCAAAATACATGTTAATATTAAAGTAAAAGACTGACCAATGTGCTTTGAATAAATTCAAGTGCTCTCAGCATCACTGAAGTTCAATTAGAAGCAGTTAGTACACTGAGGTACTAATTGGGCAATATATAATGCCAGTTCTGTTAAATATTTAAATTTTAATGGTTATAAAATGTGAGCAATCAAATATGTTCATGGAATCATTAGCTAGCAGGATATAAAGACAGGTAGAACTAACATGGAATATGTTGTATTTTTCTCTGCATGACAGTGTAAACATTGGAGAGAAAATTGTGGTTTCCATTTTGTCCTGGATTTTTTCAATATCATCAGATTACAATAATTCATTGTATTGAAATAGGACTATAAACTGTTAATTTTTACATTGATTGATTCTGGATTGATTCCAGGGCTGGTGTATAATTTTAGGTAGATAAGATAAGCCCTTTTCTGGTGGGGCTTGCTCCCCTGATGTCACTGGTGTATTTTCCATCACCCTTGACAGACACAGTCCCAGTGGAGATGTCAGTGGTGTGAAATGGTTCAGGAAAATGTTTCATATTCTAGACCTGTTTCAGGTCAAATTGCCTGGATAGTGCACAGGAAATCAAGTTAAAGGAGCCAAGTATTCATTGAGGAGTGGGAGCAAATGTAATACTGACAAGCATTACAAAGGATTACATTGTATGAGAATTTTTGGAGGTGGAGGGAAATCTTACTCTTTTTAAAATGTTATTTGCTTAATGTAATGGAGATCCCTGTCTGTTTTGCCTGAAATCAGTGCTGTGCTCATTATGTTTGTTCCAGAACATAGACTCTCTTATGTTCATGACATTTCACTGTAATTGCATTAGTGAAATAACTGCAGATTGTGCTTTCCCAAAAGTTTTAACTGATCTTAATGCTCAGTTTGCAGAGGTCCAGTGACCAAATCCATGTGCTGCTCTTTGGAGTTTTGAGGTCATACACAGACACAGCATTTGTTTAACTGCAGAAGACTTTGCTTTGAGTGAAAATCTTTTCCATGGTGGCTTAGACTATCTTCTTTAACATTCATTAAATCCTATATGATGAATTTTTGACTAAGAAAGAAAATCTGTTTTAACTGAAACTTATTTAAGCAAGTCTGAGTTCTGTTACCAACCACATTTCCCCATGGCTTTGAGATGTTTCATTTTTCTGTCACTGCACTCTGAGAAGGGAACTTAACCTGTGCTGAGAAATCCTTAGAGAACATCTTTTGCTTGACTGTATCCCTACTTAGAAATGTTACCACTGACCATGTGATTCCTTTGGCCCTGTTGAAAAGTTGATGATACTGAATGAAACCTGTCAGATAAGTGGGCTTTACCTGAACAAGAAAAACTGATTTTAATATGCTATATCTGGGTTTAATCTTCTCACATACTGCAGATGGAGCTCTCAAATGTTTCATCATTTCACTTTTAGAGTATTTGTAGCTCCACATTTAGTTTTTATGGTATATAACTATATAAAAATTCAAACATATTGTTATGTGGCCTTTATTTTCGGACTTGCTGGTTGGGTAAGGCAGTTGAAATGATTTTTGTTCACGTGATTGATCCAACAAGAAACATGTGGTACCAATTAGAGTAACTTCTCCTGCCTATCATCTCTTCAATCAGGGCTACTGTATCAAAATACTTGATTAAACCCACCTTCTGCTGATGTAATGCAAAACAGTTGGTAATAGCAGGCAATATTGTCAGATTTATTGAGTGAGAAGCAGCTTTCTGAAGACCTGGCAATGCAGTGAAAAACATGACTAGATGGATAATTAAGTTGAGCACAGTGGAATTCAGGATTAAAGTAAACTTGACGTGGGAGAAAATGGCATGCCAGAGTTGGTTGTGTAATACAGTTTAAATTAGGGAGATCATTTTCTTCTTAACTTCAAGCATCAGTTTCTGGCTTGAGGTGCTTTACCCCATCCAGAGTCAAACTTCAGTGCACATCCAAAACCACAGCACACAACAATAGCAGTCCTTTGGTGTTCTTGCAGGATTTGCTCTGATGTGGGCTGACAAAGAAGAGGTTCCACAGATTTTGTTGCCACACAGTTTCAGGTTCTTGGATAAAAAGTGTTTTGTTAGTTAGAGAGTAAACATCACATAGAGAATGAGCTGCTCAAGTTTTTTTATAAATGATGAAATGGAATAAATTTAATGGCCACTTTGAGGAACTCAGTTTCTGTGGTTAAAGTGCATCCAGTGCTTGGGAATGTGGAGGAGAGAACCTGGAGGGTCCTTGTTGTGACAGGGAGTGTTGGAAGCACCAGGCTGCCATGTAATAATTCATTAATAACTTGAAGAGTCACGTTGGTTTGTCCTGTCAGTACCATAAGTGCAGAGGCTATTCCAGATTCATGTTTGGGATGTGTGATATGTGGGTTATAGCCATTGTGAGTATAGCAAAGGGCACAAAAGATCCAGTAACTAACATTATTTTCTCTGCCTTTCACATGCCTTTTTTTCCTTTTTTCTAAATACAGGTGGCCAGCAAAAATTTTCACAGTATTTACTTACGTGTTTAAATTCTCTTTTAAATTATTTTCATACTGAAAGTCTGTCAGGGAGTTAATCCCTCTCTTGTTCTTGCTTAGGCAGAGCATGCCCCAAACGGACCAGAATGTGGCTATGGCTCCTTCCACCAGCAGTACTGGCTGGATGGGAAGATAATTGCAGTTGGTGTAATTGATATCCTGCCCTACTGTGTGTCCTCAGTCTATCTGTACTACGACCCAGACTTTTCTTTCTTATCTTTGGGAGTCTACTCTGCATTACGGTAAGAGAACGTTTTCCTTATCTGGTTGGATGGAATCGTAGGAATTAATACTTGTTTCTAAACTTGGAGTTTTATTTTTAGTCTAAATATATGCTAGTAACACTACCTTTAGCAAAGTAGTTGTGGGGTTGGTTGCCTTCCAGGTAAATTTTTAATTGTCATCCTTGACTAGGGTTGTAACTTTCTAGTTAGCTAAATACTTTTACAGGTTAAGAAAACACACAGAAACAAAATGCCTCGTTTTTATTGCCCCTGAAAATAATTTAATGTTGCTTGGTTTCAGCAGGAAAAGCCCCTTTTTTTGTCTGAATAGAAATAATTTTTCCTTTGACCTTTTTCTAAGCCCAGTCACCAAATGAAATTAATCACTTTTATAGTTTTATGCACATTGAGATCATAAATAACAGAGTACCTAAAGAGCGTTGTCTTCTGAATTAGTGCTCTCCTGCTGTACTAGCACTACATATATTTTTCAGGTATGTTAATCTCATTATCTTTCTCTTCAGAAAGCCTGCTGGAGAGAGTAATCCTATGAATTTTAAAGCCTTAAATTAACTATCCAACATGGCCTTGCAAAACAGTAGGAATTGTGGATATTGCTTTTCACTGTGAACAGAACTTGTATGTAAAATTGCAAGTTACTGCTTTTCTTCCATAGACAATTTTATGATTCCATTGTTATTATAACTGAATAAAAAAAGAAACCCTAAATGAGTGGAAATACTTGTGTAACTCTATTTTTTCCTTACCTTTTTTGCTTCTCTGTTCACATGAAATAAGTTGGCCACAGACAAATGTGGTGTTCTCATGGAGCAGCTGGGTTTGAGCTTAGTGCCAGACATGTCTATGTACAAGTCTGAGTGTGAGAAGCTGTAGCATGAATATTTTCACCTGTGGAGATTTGCACTGCTCAATGTCAGGTGCAAATGGAGCCCTGGAATTGTGAGATTCAGCTTTCTCCTTTCTCCAAGAAAAGGCAGCTTCTCTGCAGGTGCAGCTTCTCAGCTCTGGTTCAGTGTCACCCTCCAGGATGGGTAAATGGCACAACTTGCACTATGTGAAGCACAAACAGCACTTTAAGGAAACTTCTTAACACAATTAGTTCATAAACCTTTGCTATAACTAATAAGCCATGTGCAATTTAAGATCTCTAAGGTCTAATCTGAATTTGATTGGATTTTGATTAGGATCTGACAATTTTATAGAATTAATTAGAATTAACAAATGTGGAAAAACTTTGGAACTCCTATGACTTAGAATTGATCTTTTTTTCTCTTAATGGTCTAGATTTTTAGAACTATTCCATTACAAATATTAAATACTTGAAATTAGACTAATTTTTTCCTTGCAAGATGAACATATAAAATACTTAGTCCTCCTAAGAATTATTTTTTAGTATTTGTAATATCACATTACTTTATGTAATAATAGACTGACATAATCCATGGTTACGAATTCTTTACATTATATTAAATTTTCTACATAATAAATTTAAAGCTTTGTCTCTGAACCATGCATGCATTGTGAAAAAGCAGCTTGTAAATTCTGCAGCATTTAAGGCAATAAAAATCACTTCCCAACAGTCCTGAAGGGAGCCAACCTCGTTCTTCTTTCAAAAAGGGGAAGAAAAAAGTTGAGTTAGGGAGGACTTAAGAAGTTGCAAAGGAATCTGATACCTTCAAAGCTGTTGCCAATTTTACTCTGAGGAGGTTGGGCTGCATTGCTGTCACTTCCACTTCATGCCACTCTGAGAGTTGTTGCTGCTGAGTTGTAGAAAGGATGGGATTTGAGCATCATATGAAATATGTAGGCATGTAAATAGAGAGCAAAGGGAGGAGAAACTGCTTGGAAATGCCAGTCTTGCCACAGGAAAAAAAAAACCAACAAGAAATACTGAGTAATACTAATTTAATTTTAAGGGATTAATTACCTCCAGTGTCTGTAGATGCTTCCTATATGAATGTACTCATGTCTTGGATCAGAGAATAGTTTGTGTTGGAAGAGACCTTTTAAAGATCATCTATTCCAACTCCCCTGCAGTGAGCAGGGACATCTTCTTATCCCTTTGACACAGAAAAGTAAAACCAGCATCCATTTTTTATCCAATTTGTTACAGAAGTGATCTGCACAGATAGAAATGCTGCAAAAATTATCATTTATGGAGGAAGCACTGGCTGAGTCTTTGTAGTAACAGTGCTTTCATTGTGCCAGTAAAATAAAAAGCAAACTTTTTTTGGAATACATTGACATTTTTCTTTCAGAATAAATGAAAAAATCATACCAACAAACGTGGGATGGGTAAAAGTACCTTTTCTTGCAAAAAGATGGATGTTTTTACATGCAAATTGCTGGAGAATAAATGATAGAACAAACAAGAGGCTTATTCTTGAAGCTTATTTTTTAAAAATACTCTGATGTTTTCCTGAGCCTTGTTAACCAGTACAATTCCAGAATACGGATAGGTTTCTGTAGAATTCCAATGTACACAAATATTGAAAAGAACTATATTAAATAGAGGATCTTAGTCATTTTTATTTAGATTTCAAATCAGACAGTTGGCAGACCAAAACACAAAAACGAAGGTATTTTTAAGCCTGACATGGTGTTGTGCATTTTGATGATTTGTTTGTTAGGTTTCCAAGTAATAATTTTCAGTTTATTATGTTTGGGATTTTTAAAAACATTATTTTGGAGTTTATGATCCTAATTTTTATTTTAGAGAAGTCTAGTCTTTTATTAAGTCCTAGATTAAGAGCCAGGTAGCTGTAAAATATTTCAATATGAAAAGGTAAAATGGCTTTAAGAATTGTATTCAAATGTAATTAGTCTTTTCTTTCCCCTCACAGGGAAATTGCATTTACCAGACAGCTTTGTGTAAAAGCTCCTGATCTCTGTTTTTATTATATGGGTTTCTACATTCATTCATGCCCCAAAATGAGATACAAGGTAAAGTGTGTTTTCATTTATTTCCTTAGTGTGCTGTTATTCAAAGCTTTTGACAGTGTTCATAGTAATATAATATTTTGTAATTGTCATTTTGGATTTTAATGTAGACTTTATATGGTTAAATTTGAATGCTGGTTACTATTTAACTTGGCTTAGGGATTTTTTTTTTTTCCAATGTTGTTGCATGTGCTATTTATTACATCTTGGCTTAAGAGAGGTTTTCAAGGCTGTCAGATAATGTTTGTCATTTGGTTACCTGGCTATCTCATGTTTACAGTGTCTCTTTCAATCCACTAAAATTCTCCCATTTTGAGGCTGCATATTTGTGACTGTTGCTTAGTGACTCCAGGCTGTGATAAGATGTTTTCTTGGGCTTGGCTGGGTTTTACTCTTTATTTTTTGTTAGAGGCTCTGCCCATGAAACCAGTGAGAAGTTTGGTGAGCAGAGATTTTGAACCAGAGCAGATTTTGAGGAGGGGATCAGGAGAATCCACATTACAGAACATTTACAGTAACAACTCTGGCTGCTTTGTAACCCCTGGTGGCTTCACTTTTATTTAGACCTCAGTGCCTGAGTGTCTCTCTTGTGGTTTTAGATGGTGTGAATGTGGTACCTTTTCTCTTTAAATGTATCATTGCTTTTGGATATTAATGATACAATTTCAGAGTACTGAACATTGAGAGCAATGTGCTGAACACTTACACATAATCATTTTTATCTCTTAATAATGTGAAAAGATAAAAAGTTTACAAAATCTAGAGAAACAGGCTAAGTGTTTTCATTTCCTTTTTTCCCCTCTCAAAATGTGCTAAAAATCTGCAGTGTTTTCAGATGGCCAAAAGTTGTGATGCTCATTAAAGTGATGATTGTGAAGAAATTTCATCTTGATTATGGCCTACACTACAGGTGACCATGATGATTCAGTCTTCTGAAAAGAATAAATCCCTCTTGTTTTGTTAGATTATGTGTTTGTATTTGTGTGTATGTCCCCTTTGCCAACTTGAATTTTCATGTCCATCTGCTGGCCAAACAAAGAGAATATCAAGTTTGGTGGAAGAAGATGGGTGAATTGGAAAAATCTGCCCTCTCTCATCTGAATCATCTTAAAGGCTGTCTCATCACTAGCTTGAACCAGAGGTTTTGGTTACTTCCTCTATTATTTGGACATATTTAGAAGTTTGGGGTAATTTGTTTATGTTGAGACACTGCAATTTAACTTCCCTTGTCTCTTCTACAACCTGCGTGGTACAAGGCTTGTAAAATGAATGGATGTCATTTACTTGAGAAACAAATCTGGCAGTAATGGCAAAAAAAATTCCCATTTCTGAAAGATATCATGGCTAAGAAACTTTGGGTACAGCTGCTTATAGTGCTTTACTGAAAAAATGAACTTTGTGTACATGGATTAAATGAAGCTCATACATGAGGCATTGCATTAAAGGAGCCACTCTACATTTGTATTATTTATTATAATGTTTTGTTGAGCCTGTGCTGCAACTTGAAAATGATTGCATCAAGAATACAACACTCCCACAATGCTTCTAGGTTTCATTCTTAAATAATGGAAATTGATTAAATTGTAGTGGGAGTATTTTACTTTTTGTTTCCTTCACAAAAGCTGTTTTTTTTCCCTTGTTCAGAATTAATGACTATTTGATATGACTGTGATTTGGTAGAATATATATTTTAGTCTTCCAGAAACCTACACCAGTCAATGTGTTAGGTAATTAAAGCTGGAGCAGGGAGTGGGGAGGATGAGAAGAAAAACCTGTACCTGTGTGATTAGAACACACATAATGCTCTCTGCTGGGACAGCAGTAATCTAATAAATGAATTGCAAGGGCTTTTGTTCTATTTTGTGTTTCCTTTCCTGGATGCATTTGTTTAAGAAGCAGACAAAAGTAATGAAATTGAACATCAGGCTGGCATTAATTCTGTAGTTCCACTTTTCCCTCACTGAAACAGAACACCAGAACCAAATTATCAACCTGAGCTCTGAAATGCATCTGGATAATGCTGCTGCTCCTGGAAGTGATTGGGAGTGGTGGAGTAGGGTGGGGAAGTACTGACTTTGCAGATTAAATAATTTCAGTAATGCCTGGTTGACTTAGAGGCATTTCATGATAAAGACTTTGCTTTATTGCAGTTTAGTAGAGATGTTAGAGGCTCCCTTCCCTTAATGATATTGCTGGGGAAGAGTGACAGGCTGTGGGTGACTGATGTTAGACTGGTGTCAGGTAAGGAAATTAAATGAGGGAAAGAAAGAGAAGGAGCTGGAAAGCTATCCACTGAGTTTCTGGCTTTTTTATCGTAATTTTATTTGCAATTTTTTTATTTTGGGATCTTCAGAAATGGAGGCTGAGCACAGGAGCAATTCTCTGTATGGGAAGTTTTTATGAAAACACAGCATTTATTTACAGTGAAGGCACAGGATTTGGGGAGTAGTTTTTGGGGGTCAATGTGTGACTATTTCATCTGCAGGGTTCTCTTTCCACAACTGGTACAATTTGGTGTGTGAATGGGGTATAATCCAGTATAAGATTGAAGGCCTGAAAGTCCTGGAAGCAGATCGTGGAGCTGGGATTCCTCTGGCACAGTAACAGAGTTGGAGAATTCTGGATTCTCAGGCAGGAAGATGAATGGTTAGAGTATCA
>WBNO01018264.1:0-48639 GCA_013400575.1 Peucedramus taeniatus
GGGTTTAAAAAGGCACGGCGACATGTGTCCAATAATGCACCATCAGTCCTAATTCCTGCCATGGCATCACAGAATCACACCTCGGGTGGAAGGACAACAAGACACCTGCTTGTCCAGGAATAGCTGTAAAACAGCCTCAAACCAAAATTCACAATACCTTAGCAGCAAAATCTACACTGCATCCAGATTAGGAGAAACAGAGAAACCTTTGGGTTCAGAGGGAACTTCCTCCTCATATGAAAGGGGAAAACACATTCAGAATATTCCAAAGCACCCAAGAGATGTGTCCTAAGAGAGTAAAAAATATGCCAAATTGTTGGCTGAGAAAGAAATGCTTCCATTTCTACATTAACACTTTGTGAACATTCCTGCTATGGGAAAATGTTCCCTTCTCCAATAAAACTCTCTCTCTCTCATCCCATACATATGTGCTTTTTTCCTTCTGTCCTGTGATGGTCCAAACAATTCTCATGCAGCCCACTAGACAGTACAAGTCTGGTTTTTATGATATATTTTTATGATATATTTGTTTCTAGGCTAATACCAGTGTCTGACTTGATCCCCCTTCAGGCCCACTGGAATTTATATGAATTTAGATGATAGAAGACACGCAAGCTTTAAACAAATGAGGAGATTTCAGAGTTGTTTGTGCAATAACAAAATAAAACATCTTCTACTACACAGCCATCTCACAACCTACTTTGACTATCAGGAAGTGAAATGAAAAATGATGGATCCCACCACAAAGGACTCACAAGGGCAACATAATTGCAAAAACAATTCCAGGTGGATGGAACAGAGCTGAAAGTGAAAAGGGACACACCAAACAACAATTAGAAAACAATTAATTAGGAAACATTAGAGTATACAAGCTGCCCAGTCATTAGCAGATTTCCCCAGTCAGCCTGAGAACTGTAAATTTTAATAAAGTATATTAAATGCTATTTCCTTTCATTTGTTTGAAGTTATGTAACACCCTTCTAGGATGTTAAAAAAAAAACAAAAACAAGCCTTTTTTTTTTGTCAAAAGAACTCAGTTTTTAGCCACAGAAAATCCATACATTACAAATTAATTTGGGAAAATCTGTAGTGGCTGCAGTTGTGCTAAAGCTGACTTATTTAACCAGGCTGTATAAATCTGCATTTCTAACACTACATTCTAAGTAAAGTTATTTTGTTAAAGTGTCTAATTCATTACTACAGTGATGAGTATATAATTATTTTACATTTTATATTATTATATTTATATTATAAAATAATATGATACTTATATATTATTATATTTACATTATATGCTATAATAATGTAATAATTATATATTATATTTTTATAACATTATATATTATATCATTATTACAGTGATACTGAATCCACTTTCATAAATGTATCATGAAAGAATTGCAATTACTTGGTGTTCACAAGTTAAATTTATTGCGTTTTCTATCAACAGATTAATTACTCCATTAGTGCTAGACAACATGTTTTGGTAATAGAGTACACATCATCACAAGATACAAAAGTAAGTGTTCAAGATGTAGATTATAATTCAAAGTACACTAATTTTTTTGTTTTTCTGTGAGTGCTATACGAATTCAGGTTATTTTCAAGGTGACATCATTATGTACCTCCAGCAATTTAATAAAGATAAAATCTGATTTATACATCACAAAACCACTTATTTCTGTTTACAACCACAGCTTACTGTTGGGCTCTGGGCTTTTCTTCAGAAGCTTTGCAACACAAACTTGAGGCGCTTTTTATAAAACCCTCCATGATCTTTGAAAAAAAGCAAAGTAACGATGTCTACATGGCCAGAAAATGATGAAATGACCCTGTGAAGGCAAAAATAACAGCACAGTGCACTCAGGAAAATGTGTGACCATTTCAATCAACCCAAAAACCAACAGCAAAGTGAGATGCAGGCTGTTTCCAGAGGATGAACTGAAACATTCCAGCTGAACTCTCACATAAAGACAAAACTATTTGAGATCTAACCAGTAAAAATGGCACCACAAACTGGTAAATATGTCCAGATTTCTTCTNATCTTATCACTGAGTAGAGAACTAGAAAGTTAAGATTTAAATGATAAGTGTACAGGGGGGTCAAGAAGTGTACAGGGGGGTCAAGATGGAGGAATCTGGGCAGGTACTGTCCTTCTTCCTTCTTCTTCATGGCCTCCATCTTCTTGGTGATATTGGCAATTTTGGATTGGTTTAGAGTACAAACTAACTGTCTAACATAGGTGATAGGTATTGGGAATTAACTGTAAATAGTGTCTACGTAGTTTATAGTATAAAAAGATAACACGGCCCGGAGGGCGGGCAGTGTGCCTTGAGCTGACCTGCTGAGAGCATCTCGGCTGGTCAGGGAGAACATGTTATAGATAAGAAATAATAAACAACCTTGGGAGCAAAAGCCAAGCAGCTCTGACTCTTTCTTCGATCACTTGGCTGTGAAAAAGGACTCTCGGGAACATCCCAGGCAGGGGAATCCCGAGAGGATCTAAATTGGATTAGCACACAACACATCAAAAATGGGCACATCCAAAAATGGATCCCAGCTCTGGCCTCTGTCTCCTGAGATGAACTGAGGACTCATTAGTTCCCACAGCAAAGCCTGTGTAAAAAAGAGTAACAATTTCAGTGGAGAGGTAGGTAGCAGGGGCAAATCCTCAATAAAACCCAGCATTTAATCTTCTTTCTCAAATAGAAATTGTTTATTTATTACTTAAAAATTGCTTGCCTGCTTAGCTTATACTGTGGCATTACAAAGTAATGAATAAATCAAAGTTGTCTCTGTCATGCTGCCTCTGTTTCTCTACACCTTAGTCCTTTCAATTCAGCCTGTCAGATGCCACATGATATTCTTTAAGCTCAAAAACCTACTTTTTAGTGTTTGGATAGATGCTCAGAATGTGTGTATATATATATATATATATATATACGTAAATAAATAAATATATTAAAAATATTTTACATTATTTTAGAGCCACAGTGTCCTTTTTTCCATCACAGTGGCTCAGTGTTTAAAAAAAACTCAAAAAACAACCAGGTTAGAAGAAAATGCCGCTAAGAAAGAATCAAGTGTGTTCACTCTGATATCCACTGGAGTTTTCCAGTGTTTTTGTGGAAACACAAATTCTTTTTTGGCTTTTCTCTCTACAAAGATTTATGCATTTCAGTTTTACTGACAGGAATCTTTGAGACAATTGAAATTCAAAACTCATGGGATGGTGTAATTGCAGGTATTTGCATTTATTCACACAAATAAGTTACAGGAGAAGTGATTTCTCCCATATTTAGGTACCTGTGAACTAAACAGAGTTAAAGGATGACTTCTATATTATGAAATTTACCCCAAGAATAAATGTCAGCACAAAGCCTACATAGCTCTTAAACTCCACTACTGCCTATATAAGGACAGTTTCTTATGTAAGGTAATACTATTTCTGTCCTATATTTTCATTTTGCATGAAAGACAACCAAAGAGATGACTAAAGCTGAAACTGGAAAAAAAATTTGCAACTTTAAAGATAAAGGGCTCCATAGTTTGGATGTATATGATCTATAAACAACTGGTAAAATCAAAAATAAAATAAAAATTATACCATTCCTAATCTGTCCTCAAAATACACTGATTTTTCAGGCTGTGTATGGAATGATGGATTTTCAAGCTATATTGTGTCAGTCAAGCCTTTTTCCACTTCACTGGTAAAACCTCCCTGGATTTCAGTAATAACATCATTAAACGAGAAATCCTGTAATAAAAATACATATTTCACATAGGTTTTCAGGCATCTGTTTATATTTAATTCAATCATTTATAATCAGGCTTCTTCCTTTTGAACTCCAACCACATAACAAAACATTCTATATTCATCTGATTTATTCTTAGATTGCTGCTTTACTAAAAGTAAGAAAGAAGTAACAAGAGCTGAACTCATACCTGATAATAATCCTTATTATTTATTTCATGGGCCCTAAAGCAGGTATTGTAAATGCTGACCTCCAAGCATTTCCAAATCCCATTTGTGCTGGCTAACAGTGATGCAGATTCACAACTCTGAAGTACTGACAACTGCAATTATTCACTTGATTCACCGTTCCTTTTCACTGATATATATGCAGTGACAGACAAAAAATTTTAATTTACAAGACTAGGAAATCTTGTAGCTCCTGGAAAGGAAATTCCTACTACAATTTGGCTCAACAGCTACTGAATTGGAAAAATTTACTCTCCTGCTGACTTACTGGAACCTTTGAAATCACATAACTCAGTAGATTTTTTTTTTAATTGTGCCTCTTTTCCCATTTAAGTTTTGCAGCTCTCTTTTCTTATACCCAAATTTTTCACCCCTGTGTGGAACACAGAGGGATTGAAAAGCAATGCTTATGAACAGCAGAATAAATTCAGCTCATGGGTTCATACCATTCAAGAAAGCTTCCTCTGCCCTCCCTGTCTTGTAATTTTTGTGGTAAACCAAAAAGCAACAGTAAATACATCTAATGTTTCCATTTTGGCATTGAGCACATGCCTCTGAAGAGTAAGGCTTGGTTTTAAATCTTCTAACATCCAATATTGATTTATCAATTAAAAAAATGACAGTCAGAATTAATGGAAAGGTTTCCTTTCTATTCAGAGGAAAAGATGATGGTATCACTTTTGAAGTAAATAATTTAATCCTGTATTTTCAAGTAACTAAGTTTCTTCTTTGGAATTCTTGTCTGTTTCAGAGTCATGCATCTAACAGAGATTATAGCAATTTATAAATATTATAGCAAATCCATTAAAAGAAAACCATCTTATAATGATGAATGAGAATAAATCAGATGAATATAGAATGTTTTGTTATGTGGTTGGAGTTCAAAAGGAAGAAGCCTGATTATAAATGATTGAATTAAATATAAACAGATGCCTGAAAACCTATGTGAAATATTTATTTTTACTACAGGAGTTCTAATTTAAAGATATTATCACTAAAATCCAGGAAACCGGGGTTCCTTCCACAGGTTACCCCCGTTGGTCTCCCCAGAGACCCATCTTCCCAATGTCCATACCCCCATGTTTCCCTATTGGCTCCCTATCCTTGTTCCCCCCCTCCCTTTATAATATACTTGATAGCCCAGAGCTTGGTCTTCGAAGTGAGGTCGTGCTGGGCTCAAGGTCTCTAATAAACCTGGACTGATCCCTCCATTCGAAGTCCACTCCTTTCTTCCACCGCAGTCTATTCCTGCCTCACCCGCGAAGGCGACAGCCTGAGCTGCCCTCCTGCCCCTCGGAGATCGGGAGAGGGTTCCCCACAGCTGTGTGTGCACAGCCAGCCGGGAACCCCGCAGGGACTCGCGGAGGTGTCTTTACAACACCTGACCTCAAATATATTTGCTTATATTTACAACTTACTAAGTTTTAATTCTTTTAAACACTAAATTAAATGTTTACTTGAACAGAGTAAAGCTTGTATTTCATACCCCTAATCTGAATGAGGGCACATACCATTCTTCAGTATCTGCATACAAGCCAAGCTTGTTTATACTAAGTAATTGGGAAACCTGTTACAAGAGAATATTTTGTCACATTCTTTTATTGACACATTTTTTAAGCAAGAAAGCCTTGGCAATCTTGGAAAATAATGTGAAACAATTGTTTCTTATCTGGCTGTAATTCTCCCTTAGAGTGCAGCACAGTGCCTATGGAATGATCAGCAATTGGTGAAAAGTGCATCTGTTCCTTGGTATCCCAGCAGGTATTTCTTGGTATCACAGGTATTTCTGACTCTGTCCAAATTGATGGAGCTATTTTAACTAACATTGAGTCAGAGTGCTCCAGAACTGTGTGACTATGGAGCCAAATTCCCAATCTGCTGACAGCAGCTGCTTCCATAAAATTCTCAATGCCTGGCAACATCAGAACTCATGGCCAAAAAAAAAAAAAAAAAACCAACTGGACTAAGAGAATGCAATGCAGAAAGCAACAGCAAATAGAACACATTTAATCTTTTCTCCTTGAGAATAAGAACCAGAAAAAATAGCCTTTGATGCTGAGAGCTCCCCAGAAATAATCCGCACTCAGTGTTGGAGATTTATAGGGGTCATGTCAAATAATTTCTTCTTGCTATTACTATGAAAAAAAAATTTAAAAAGGTGTCTCACACTGTGAGAAATCATGGTCTAAAGCTTCCCAAGTGGTGCAGATGATATACAATCACTGGGCTACTAAACAATGCAAAATAAGAAATCAGGTTATGCTATAATGGGTCCCAGATTCAGCAATCTGTTCAACACAATTCCTTTAACTGTGGAAGGCTGTGTAACCATGAGAATAAACTGTTTTTCAGATAAAATGGTCCTGATTTTTTTCCCAGAGGTAGAAAATTCCAGCTCTTTCTGACCACAGGGAACAAAACCACATCTTGACATTCTTGTTATTTATTGCTGCTTTTGGATGTTGATGAACACTTCTCCGGATTATGTATTCTGGTTTAATACCTCAGAATCATAGAATGCTCTATGTTTATGATTATGTTATGTGAAAGATAACATGTCTGATTTTCCATGGCAAAATTTGGAAATGGCAGGTCCCAAAGTCAACTATGATAGCACTGTTTGAGGAAAAAGTTTACAGCTAACCAAGATTCTTGGACAAATTATGCCTTGAAGGGCTGGAGCGATTCTTGGCTCAATAATTGAAAAAAAAAAAAAATAAAACCCCCCCAAAAAAAAAAAAAAAACCCAAGTAGAATTTCTCACCTTGTAGCAACAAGTGAGCAAAGGGGAAAAAAATAAATCATTACAGTGAATTAAACAGAATTACCCATAAATATCCATGCCTGTAGAGCAGCAGTCAAATACGACCCTGTCAGGAAGAATATATCACAGCCCCCTCAAAGGCAAACATAGATTTCCTTTTCTAGATCAGATTTTGTGCACTGAGCTGAGAGGCCCCCTCTTTAATTTACAGCATAACAGAACTCACTGAAACAAGGGATACCATTCATCCAAATAAACTGTCTCAGAAAGTCAGCCAGAGAGACTCATTCTAGGAACTATGACTAAAGAGAGCATATTTCAAAACTGATAGAAATTTTGTGCAACTCTACTGCTTTGTTACCCACAATGAAATTCAGTCAGGTACTCACCCCCACTTTCCGTGGAAAATTCAGTAGCAAAAGTGGACTCACAGAAATAAAATTGATTTTATTCTTTGTCTTTCTAATGAAAAAAATTTGTTTCATCATTCAAAACTATTAGATCAGACAGGCAAGCTGAAAACCCTAGAAAATAGATTTTTTTTTTCTAAACCAAATTATTTATGCCCATATGGAGCCATGTTCTTTACTTGCAATCTTTGGTCTGATTTTTTATTCTGCAACGTGGAGGAGAACCAGGTTAAACTATTACAGTGAAAACTCCAATCCTACCTCACAGCTAATTTGATCAATCCTTTTGACTGCTCATTATTTAAGGTAGTTCTTGCAGAATACACTGACATGAAAGTTATTAGGCTGCACAGGGGGTTTTGTTAATCAGAGAATCTGATAACTGATAACTGGAAGGAAGATGAGGAATTGATGCAGGTGCCTGCTCTAAGCTAAGTGAGACCAAGCCAAAGTGCCTGGGGCTTAAAAATCTCCAGATTGGGCTTGAAAATCTCCAAAACTCCACAGCCTCCCTGGAAAACCTGTTCAAATGATTAATTATCTCCTAAACCAGGGGTTTTTTCATATATCCTTAATCCAAGCCACTCCCTAACTCTCTCCTCCTCCCTCCACTCTGCCCCTTAGCTCAGATCCTGCTTTCATTTTCCTGGTCACTTCTTAGGTATTGGCATTTTTTTTTGTTTGTTAATGGATGTAAAATTTGCATTTGCTCAGACTGCAACAGAATGGCTGTCAATAACTACAAATAGGGGAAACGGCACTGCATTAAGTTTGGCTTTCTTACACAGTAAGAAAGTTAAGTAAGTAAAAAAAAAGTACAAAAAAAGTACAAAAAAAGTAATAAAAAAGAAAAAAAGGAAAAGGTAAAAAAGTAAAAAAAACAAGTAAAAAGGTAAAAAAGGTAAAGGTAAAAAAGGTAAAAAGAAAAAAGTTAAAAAGTAAAAAAAGTTTTAAAAAAGTTAATTTAAAAAGTTTAAAAAAAATTAAAAAGTTAAAAAAGGTTAAAAATATTTTTAAAAGTTTTTAAAAAGTAAAAAGAAGTAAAAATGTTTTAAAAAATGTTTAAAAGAAGTCTGAATATTTTGTGCAATGAGGTTTATATTTTAGAAGTAATTCTTCACAACATGAAAAAAAAAAAAAAAAGGATGGGGAGGGACAGCAAAATATTATTTCATTTGAGTGACTGACCACAACTAAAGACTAAGAGTTCAGTCCTTTCAGTTTCCCCATTGCACATTCCCCTACTTGGTATCAGCATTCCTACTTACACTGTGACACCAGCAGCTGTGAGAAAAGAAAATTCATCTTTAAACCTGGACAGAAACCAGGACTCTGGCAGAACCTCGCCTTAAATAATTTCCCTGTCATTAACAGGACAGAAGGACAGAAACTATGTGACAAAGAGAAGGAAGATGGGCTTCTGAAAGGAGCTTCCACAAACATTTTCAATCAGTTATTGGGGAGGGTTCATCCCTCAGCATACATTCTGGGAACTTTCCTTTTTCCATGGAATTGTAAAGAACCTCTCAGGAGCATTGCTGCTCCTGGAGCCTCCTTTGGAGGCCAAAGGAAGCTTTGGCATCACTGGGTGCAGTGCTGGTATTTCCTACTTACATGCTTCAACATTCAGTGTACTCACAATCCCTTGGCAAATATCTTTGATTTTATTAATTATTTCTCCATTAATATTTTCTGGTTTTTGTTGTTGTGTTGTTTTGTTGGTGGTTTTTTTTTGTGTTTTTTTTTTTTTTTAATGAGAGAAAAGCATGCTTGAGCCTGAATCAGGTAAATCTGAATGAGATTTTTCAAATATCAGAGCTCTAATAAAGAACGGGTTCTTAAACAGCCCTGAAATAATTAAGGGGCTGCAGCAGCAATTTTGTCAATGCTGGATAACTTATTTTCACATCAAAACTATAAATCATGGGCAATATGCATTTCTAAAGACATTTTAGGACAGATTGTAAAGTTCTAAAGGCCACTTTGAGGAAGAGAAAGAAAACACACTGCAATAATAAATAGGAAAAAGAAAAACATTTCGTTTTGGATTAGATTCTACAGATTTAGAATGCATGCAACTTCATGCAACTTCCTTTACATTTGCCCACTATAATGAAAATCAAACTGCTTTGATCAAACAGAATAGACAGCAGGTCTTGGTTTATCACCCCATATCTGCCCAACCTTTTCCTTAGGTACTGCAGCCCACAGCAGCCTGACTCCTGTGAAACTGGTGAATTTTATCCTTGGAGAATGATCATTTTGATAGATCTCTGTAGGCTCTGTTATGTAAGCCTGCAGAGGAGCAAGCACAGCATTTATAAACACAAGAACACGTGACTCTTCCAGAATAATGGGAACTGTAAAGCTCTTTGGGGGAATTAATCCTTTCCAATCCTGGTCTCTAAAAAAAGCCTCAGTTTTCTGGTGTTTTCTCAGTTCACTGGCTGAGAACAGCTTCTTGTGAGGAGTTTTTGAATGATTTCAAGACAGGATTTCTGAATTGCTTTAAATGATGGAATTTATTTTTCTTATTTTTTATACAGGCAGGAGGAGTGAGTTCAGCTCACATTTTCACTGCATAGTTTAGAAAGTCAGAAGACTTCTAGTTACAAGATTTTTTTAAAGATTTATTGACTAATAAAATAATACTAACAAAAAAGTATGTTTTTTAATCTTTAAGTATTTCATTTAATAGACTCATGTAACAGTGTAAGTTTTCTTAACTAATCATGTTATGACACAAACAATATTATATTCTAAACTTCTGGCTTACTTTTGTAACAGTTTTTATTTTTTCTATATCTTAAACTCTAAACTTTCCTTTACTCAATGTGTCTCTAAACTATAAATCTACATTCTCACTTCTAATGCCTAAGTTTAAAATCACAAAATCAAAAAACACAAAACCAAAAACCACAAAAATCAAATTTTAATCAGATTATCAGTTATATTCTGAAATAAGATATGTTTGCAATGAAAACCAGCTATAACTGTGAAATAACTGCTTTTTCAGCCTTTTCAGATAGAGAAGCTTAAATCATTTTTGCAGTAATCTTAAGTAATGCCATAAAGAGAGAATCACAACAGAACAAAGCATTTTGGGCTTTATTTGTTTGCTTCTCCCCAAGAAAGTGCTTAAAGATTCCTTGGCAAATATCAGTAAAGCCTCAGTTCAGGCAGAATTCAAGCTGGAACACACGAGCCCTGGAAACTCAACAACATTTGCTAAGAACCACCATGAACATAAAGAAAATACTCTTTCTTCTTTTTACCCTTGAACAAGCACAGAAAAATCAAAGTCAAGCTTTTGGGACTGAATGTTTGCTACTGAAAGTCAAAAACTGCAAACCTCAACACTGGTACCATGTCTGATGATCTCACTCCAAGGCTTAGGACGTGCAGGATGAAAAATCTTCAAGCCAAGCATTAAAAACCCCCAAGAAAATAAGATTGTTTCCTCCAGGCTTGCTAAATTATGTTGTGCCCTTGCAGCCCTTTGAATTCTCAGTAGAGAACTTTCTGATATCAAAGGCTTCTTTTTCATTGTCTTAATCTTTTACTCATAAAAATGAGGCAACCTGAACCAAATATCTTGCTTTAGAAGAAAAAAAAAATATTTATTACATGATTTCCAGATATGTTCATCACTAAAGATGGACATCAGAATTATCAGAATTTCTTATCAGAAACAGCTTATCAGAATTTCTTCAGAGGAAAAACTGTGACAGTGAAGGCAGATCCCACACCAAATGAAAAATAAAGTAAATCTCAAAATAGAACTAAGTTTAGGTGGCATTATTGATGAAAGGACAAGATGAGGAGGCTGGAGACAAAGGAAAAGGAAAATGAAAAAGACAAGAGGTCTGCAGACTTATCACAGGGGAATTCAAGGGAACAGCAGAAGATATCACTGTTGGAAGTCAGGAGCAATAAATGCATGCAGGAAGAACAGCAGAAGTACATTGGAAGCATAATATCCCAGACACAACTGAAAGATTCATGCCCTTACAGTCTTATGCACACAGCCTCAGTGAAGTGTATTCACTGAAATTCCTGAAACAATGAATACATTGCTGATGCAAAGGCTGTGGTGCATAAAACCCCTGTAAACATTCCTTAGATATTAGTCTTCCCACAGGAAAAAGTGATAGGTATTCACAAGTTACTTGTTTTTATTTAGAGTAAATATGCCTTTAGAAGAACAAATCAGTCTAAACCCTTGTTTTTAAGGCAAAGAAAATTACTTCATTTGTCAGAATCACGGTGAAAACAAACTAAAAAATAGTAAAACTAGTCTGATTGAGAGACTGCCACTTCTGCCACTACACAGCTGCAATTAAAGATATGAAGCTGAATGGAGACTCCAATCACTGCTGTGAAAGCCTTCCAGCTACAACAATTATTCCTCTTTGTGAGAAATGGGTTTTAAGGGATTCTCAAAACCTGTCAGAAAGCTCACACAGCCCTGTACATCTGTGTGCAAACTCTGAAATAAGGTGTGCTGGCTTAGGAAGGCCATGGAATGGAGATGGCATTGTTGAGAGAGAGATTGAACTAGAAACAAGTTTCAACAAGTTTCAGGGCCTTGCAAAAAGACCAGATATTTTGGAGAATTAGTACTGTGAAAGATGCATTGTAGCAGGACCACGTGGGGTTAAATAGGCAATTATAGGTAATTAATAATAGGTGATTGGTGTTAGAAGTATCAGCAGCATTGTGTGGCAACAGCTAATAGGCTGAAAAACATTTATAAGGTATGGTAACCAGGAAATAGGGTGGCTTCTGATAGAATGGCATTGAGTTTTACATCTCTTATGTCTCACCCTTCTACCAGACTGATAATGGAATAAAATATTTTAAAATGCCTCTCAGTTGCCCTGTCTCTGAAAAGCTAGGAATAATCCAACAACTCTTGCTGTCTGAAAGCCACCTGTACAAGCAGGACCCAAAGCCTGGAAACAAGCAGACACTCTTCCACAACATAGTCCTGCCAACAAATGTATTCTGCTGCCTCCTAAGGCCCAATATTATTTCCAGGCTAAATTTATTCATTAGCAGCTTTAGAGCTACTTTTTCTCGCCAACACCTTAAATCAAGCATTTAGCTATCCTGGTATGTGCTCTGATGCCTTGAGAAGGCTGATCTAGAGCAGAGGCTGGACAGAGCTAAAGAAGAATTTTGACTTGGTCCCCAGCAGGAGAAGGAATTGTTTTGTCTCCCTGCTCTGTGCAGAGAGCTCACCATCCCCTGATATGAAGCTCAGAATTACACACTAAAGCAGCACAGAATCTGAAAAATAGAAAAGCTAAAACCTGAGGCATCATTTCCTACCCCATTTACACAGACAAAGGTATTGCAAGATCTTGCCAGAAAGGAGTTTTCCTGGCCAGTGTGTAAAGTTCTCCATTTCATGTGCTTCAGTTTCTCTTACCTGCTTTAGCTGACCTGGGCTGTACAGCAGTCCCGCTGAGGAGCTCTCATCAGTGCAGCATCCCCTTGTTACCCAAGCATCATATTGACCATTTTCACTGTCCCACCAATGCTGAAACACAATTATCTTGCAACTGATTAAGACTCTCACATGTTGCTTATTGCTCACTGATAGCAGGAATGCTTGCAATTAGCCCCTGACCACATGACCTTGCAATGTCATCCTGGTTCTGTTGCTTCACTTCAAATTCACTTAGCTGATTTCATCTCCTTCTTGAGTCAAATTGTTTTTCAGCTTTAAGACATCAATGAATCACTATTTACAACAGGGTAAAATGAAAATAGACGTATAAGGGTGATGCCTACACTGTTCTGGAGTCTCCCAGACTAGGTCTTATCGCATGAAATTTTTTGTTATTGCATAAAATTTTTCATCACTTCATAATTTATGTGCTGTATTGCTGTGTATCCCCTTTTCCAGCTAAACAAAACTTCACCTGGCACAATACCAAACCCATTCCTGGAGACCTTTTAAGTCAGATATGCTGCAATCTTATTGCTGATAACAGCTAAAATGAAGAAGGTTACCAGGGTCATCTACCACAACTGATCTTAATTAGATGTTGGTTTTCCTTAAAAACCAACATCTAATTTAAATTATATTTCTTAAGGTTTTACTCACCTTTTCAGGTGATAAATTCACAATCCTTGCACACACACTAATTCAGACTCGTGAATAATTGTTCCATGTGCTTTTAAGCTTTGTTCTGGGTTGTTGGTTTTTTTTAATTATGTACAGTATTCTCCAATTTTAATACACGACTCCAGTTTTAGTAGATTAAGTACAAGATCCTTGCTAGTAGTAATTTCACAGTTATTCCAGTTATATGCCAGTTTTTCCACTGTTACAGAGTGAAACGTGAGTATGTTGAGTACAACCACTTTCAAGGGATTTTACAAAGTTCTTTCATGATGCTTTTTCCCAAAGAGAGTTATATTGCATAAATTTTCATTTATGGAACTGGGAGATCTTTTCAGTTAATTGTTGAGGTATTGCTTTGTTAGCTGAGAAATCATTCTTCCAAATTTGCTGAAATGTGACATTTTACACAGAAACACAGCAAGCTTATGGGAAAAGTTTCTGAAACACAGGAAAGATTTACATCTTCTCTCACACATAAATATAAAAACTGAAAGAAAAATGCGAGAAAGCCTAGGTTTGATTCATTGCCAGTAACTCCATTTTGCTGAAGTCTACCACAGCAAATTGCAGAACTATGGATATAATAAATGTTTTCATCTAGAGCTTGCAGCAATTTTTTTCTCCCATAATTTATTTCCTTATGATATAAAGTCTGTAATTTTCTTGAGAGGGAGAATCCAATTACTCTCTAATTAAGAAAATTCATGTCCTTTGTTTAACTGGAAGGGATCCAGACTCATAGAGTTGAATGTTCTTTTTTGTCACTGTTAACAAAAAAAAAGTCCTTTATGTTTTCAGGAAATAGCATCAATTATTTCTTCTAGATTTAATTCCTGGAAGATGACTTAACAGATCTGGGTGGACAAAATATCAGGGGCAGTTTTACACCCTTGTACACATCTCAAATTATAGTCTCTATACATCATAATTATTACAATTTGCATGTCTGAGAGTTGCACTTTGTAAAATAAAGCATTGCAGAGAGATCCTTGATCTCACATGAGGGCCAGACTTGCAGGTATCTGCAGAAATTTAACTTGATCTCAGTATGGGTTGGTAGTTATGCCTTGATATTAAACTTCTGGCCTCCACATGCCCACTGGAAACCTGTGTTTTGTGTCATCCGCACGTAAAATTTCCTGTATGCCTTTGAAATTCTCTGAGCCTAAACTGCTGCTTGCTGGGGATGTACAGTTTCTTCCTAAAGCTTGTTTCCATCCCCATTGATTGGGACTTGAGAATATCTGGTAGACATTATTATTATTTATAAGGCTTAAAATCAAGGACTCCTCCTTTCCCCAGCCTTTTAGTAGCCATGATAAACTTGACTTCAGTTTTCTTATAAAGGGTTCACAGATTATATAGGGATCAATGTCTTCTAAAACTACCTAATAATCTTTAACAGTTTCTGTTTTATACTAAAAGGGGAAAGAAATTCAGTTGATAAGGGAGGGGGAAAAAATCATCTTTCAAAATTCAGAACAGCTAAATAGGTCATTCAAGTCTTATAATAATCTCCAGTATCCAGGAGCAGGTGATGACATTGGTAGTCAGGAAAAGAAATTAAGAATACAGAAGGCTGGCAGAGCTGATAGGTCTCAAACACAGGATTGTCTCTAGCACAGCTGATGCTCCGTGGGGTGACCCTTAAATGCATTATCACTTGTACAAAGGTGAAAGTATATATGGGAATGTGAAGAGCAGCTCTACAGTCTCAAAATGTCTGCATTTTAAGCCACTCAAATACAGTGGCTTAAATACTGCTTAGAATCCTTTAAGTAGCACTGAAGGCAATGACTAGTCCTCTCCCTGTGGCAACAGCCCCTTCTCTGCTCTCACTTGATGTCAGCCAGTACTGGCTAGTGAACTATAATCACTCCAATCTGCCAGCCCAGGAACTGGTTAAAAACCTTCTCTTACACCCTGCAGAAGGTAACTGATAGCTGATTTCATCCCAGCTTTGTTCTGCTCACAGGGGTATAGCAGCACGCTCCCTGGGACCTCACTCAAAGCCATAAAGAGGTTTCCTACAGAGGGAGAACAGTTGTGAAGAAATGACAGCAATTTTATCAGCTCTTTCCAAAAGTGACTTCTGTTTTTTCAAACCCATTGATGATAACCAAGGCCTGAGATCTAATTTCTTCACCTTTCTTGTACTCAGTGCTCCTGAAAGATCCTATTGTCCACAGCCACTGAGAGTTCTGCCTTAAGCTTTCTACAAGTCTACCAAATTATTAAATTACCTAGCAGGATTCCATGGGCTACAATGATTCACAGTATTGCAGACACACAGAAATTTTATCAGAGACATGGATATATCAACAGTTTCCTTCTGAAGTATCATGACCTAAAAGTCATCCCAACAGAAATTAGAATTCAGGAAGAGAAAAATAAAACAAAAAATTTGTCAGAAAGTGCTTGCTAATCTGCTAGGTACAATAAAAAGGGACAATATGTTATAGCAAAAGGAAACAGCAAACAATGGACAGCACCAAGAGAAGAGGAGGCTGTGAAATGAGAACCATTGCAATGGGACTGAAAGTTTCCTAGTTTTTGAGGACTTGCAGCAAAAGTACTGACTTCTAAAAACCATATAGCTGCAAACATTACATTGGAATATAAGGGGGCCAAGTTGGAGCAAACATTATTCTTCTTCAAGCCTGGGAGAACAGTAAGATGAGGGAGCACATAGAAAGGCTGCTCAAATTTAGGAGGAATGCCTCTCTGTGTACAAGCTCTGTAACAAACGTGGAAATGAGATGGAGAGGACTGCTATAGATATTTTCTGTACATTTTCTCTTCCTATTCCAAACAAGGCACATTAGAAACAAAAGGACTGTGCACTCTCAGAGCAATTCTGTGTTTAAGACACCAGCAGGAACAATTATGCCTAATGTTCCAGGGCTTAGAAAAAATAAATGCCTGTTTTCTTGAGCACAGTTCTCCATGCCTCCCATGCACAGGGACACACAAAACAGCCTGATGTCATTAATTATCATTGCATTTCAGGACTGCTGCATTAGCACCACTCCTGCAGTGAGAGACCTGACACCTATTTTGGCCCAAAGGCTTTACCAGGGCAAGGAAGGAGAGAGCAGAGCAGGAATCTGGCTCACAGCCAGGATGGTGAAGAGCTGCTTCAGTTTCCAATTTCACTTTTCTTGCTGCAGTGCTGTAAAACCTGCTTCAGCTGGGAAGGAACTTCCATCAACGTGGGAACTCTGCTCAGGAACCACGAGATGGCACCACAAGAAGCCAGGAAAGCTGCTGGGTTATCTGCAGCTCTGATCTTGCTCGTTTATATAATTAATAAAGCAATTGAGCAGCGCTGGTTTTTTTCAGGCAGCACTAGAGAGATTACAAATGTGTCTCTGCTAGGTGACTTTTCCCTTGCTCTAAGCTGAGCAGACAGTGTTTAGGCTGATCCATTTCAAACAGCTGTGCTGAAACAGACACAACATAAATCAGTATTTAAAAAGGCGATCCCTGCCCACAAGTATCCCATTTCAAGGTAATTTTAATCACATTTAGGCACACACATTTGGCAGGCTGGCTGGTTGAGCTTGTTTGATGCCTGGTTTTTCCTCCCACAGCACTGTCCAGCTCCTCTGCCTAACACCCCACACTCCCCCATCCTCTTCAGAGCTGCCTCCCAAGGCATGCCTGTCATAACAGGGTTCCAAGCTACTAAAGAGGGAGAAAAAATTAATTTCTAGGCAAGATAAGAGGCAAGATTCATCCTAAAGAGGATGATGGCCAGAATGAGAATTTCTAGGCAAGATAAAAGGCAAGATTCATACCAAAGAGAATGACCAGTATTTTCAGATGTCAGGCTGGCCAAGACTTTGGCTCAGGGTTCCAGCCATCAAATATCTGTCTTCTTCTGCATTTTCATCCACAGACACAGGAGCTTCTGGCTGGCAGGCTGGGCAGCCCAAACCTCCCAGCACAGCCCAGCCTGTGCAGTGACTGCTCTCAGTCCCACGGCATGGAACTCCAGCTGACCCTCCCAGGAATTTTTTAATGCCCATAAATGATGGAATCATTCACATCCCTTTAGCCTATAATGGTGTTTCACCCTCCTGCTTCCCATCAGGAAGAACAATCCTAGGTTTTCCCGTGGATTTGAAAGCCATGAAATGATGTTATGGCATGGCACAAACTGCTTTCTGTACTTCTCAGCCTTCAATGATCACCCAGGAAAAGCTTCAAATCCAGAACCCTTTCATGAAATCCCTCAAAAAACACACTTCCAAATGAGCTTTCTAAACATATATTTGTCTGAACAAGTATAGTGCCAGTGCATCACTCCCCAAAATATGTTTAGCTCTCAGACAGCAATATGTTCTCAATATTGTGATTCAAATGAAACTGACCTTCTGACTTCTATCATATTCTAGTTTAAGAATAAGGCCTCTGGTTTAATTATTGTAGTTGTTTTTAAAAAGGCACATTCATTGAGAATTCAGCCAAATAAAATATTTGTTTTCTTATGTCATTATTCATATCTGCTGATACAACCTAACTAATCAGATTTGGTTTTCATATTAAGCTATGTACTTCGCTGATACCTTAAAAGTAATTTTTTATAAGTTTCAGATCTGTTCCCTCATTAACTCTGTGATACTGATTCCTGCTGCTGTTTCATAAAATTTCTTTGCGAATTTGCAATCAGATAACAATCAAATTCCTGTAGCTCACAGGGCAACTCCATCCCCCTATAATCTGCTCAAAAATGTCTCCATGCCCTAGAATAAAAGGTCCATATGACTGCTTAGAAAAAAATAATTTGAAATAAATTGTTCAGAACCCCTAAAAGCAGTTAATATTTTAGCTAAAGTCGGTCAGACAAAATGTTAAAATTGCAGCCAAAGGTGGCTACGGCTGTATGCATTCTTCCCAGCCTATTTTCCTTGAGCAATTTGACCTAAAATCACTGCACTTGCAAAAAAAATATGGGTCAGGCATCTTCAGGCCAGGACTTTATTTAGCAAGTCTAAGACGGGCTTTTCATCCATCCTCCAAGTGTGCCAAATCATTCTGCACCATCTTTGTTGTGTTTTCAATGCAGACTGCCAGCATGATTCACAAGAGCCTTATGTTGCACATCATAGCTGCAGTTTGGAAACAATTAGCAGCTGCTGGTTTTTATGTAAGAATAAGGTTCAGTCCTGCCAAATTTACTGTTTTAGAAGAAGAAAGCATCGTAAAATGCATCATAGAAGCTTGCCCAGCTTCTTAACACAGTTATAGAACATAAGAGAAATAGTGAGGAAATATTAAAGTGTCTGAAATATTGTCTTGTTTTATTATTATTTCTAGGTTTAACAAAATATGGACATGGCAGGTCAGTGAAACAACCTACCTAGAAAATCTATGCAAACTATCCTTACAAAAACTGCTAATGGCAGCTTTTGTCCTTTGGACTTCAGTCATTCTATAATATTTTGGCCTTGAAATATTATCAACATAAAATAATAATAAATAATAAAGTAAATAAACATAATTAAAATGTTAAATAATTAAATAAAAACAAAAAAATAATAAAAAAACAATATATCAACAGTTTCCTTCTGAAGTATCATTACATAGTATCATAGATCAAACTGGATTTGACTTCTGGATTTGATTACCTAGATCAAGTCAAATTGGATTTGACTTTTCAAGTCAATGTTTAGATATGTTTGATTTTCTCTTTGATTATCTTTCTGATGTTCCCAACAGCATATTTACAATCCCCTACAGACCCAAGAACTGCTCAGGTAACAAAAAGGAAACCCTAGCTGATCATGTATTGTATAACTTTATATATTGCCCATCAGGTCTTTCCCTTGCTTTGTCACTTTTCTAATATGGCTGATCTATTTTACATCCATGACAATGCTTTCTTGTTGAAAAACACTATAATACTCAGAAAAGTTTAAAATAAAACAGTAGTACTCCAGGGCAGCGACAATCAAAACTTCTACTCACACACAAAAAAAAAAGGGAAAAATATTTTTCATTGGAAAATTAAAAATATTTAGAAACTACATAATAAGTAAAAATGAAAGAATGACAAAGAAAGAAATAGAAAGAACATTTTTAGCAAACATATAGTTTTTATTCTTGGCTTACTCTTGAGCAGAATCTTAACATGTTTCCTTACAGATAGCAATGGAGTTACCAAATGATTTAATATAAGGAGCCAAGATCACACTGTTGTTCTTCAAGAGAAAACAGATAAAGGTTATAAGAATGCCATCTCTAAAAAGAATAAGAAAATGCAGCTGGTTTATGAATTTAGAAAAGTGGCTTAAGAATCAGCCATTAATGAACTTATGTCATGTGAGACGAGCTACAAGAGAGATAAATGAATGACAGCAAAGCATCTGGATTGCTGTTTGCACTGTTCTGTGTTTATCAAACACTTTTCAGAATCTTTAGTTTCTGCAAGCAGGATTTCCACAAGGCTTAGAAAGACTAACAGCTTGTGTAGGTATTTGAAAATATGGGATGTATGACCTCAACTCCAAGTAATGGACACTTGGATCTCCAGAGATTTCTAAAATCCTGTGCTACTAAAAGCACAGTCAGTGTATTCTGACATTTTCTTCAGTCTCCTGAGGATCAAATATTCTGCTTTCATATGAATACATATACAAATTCATCATTAATGATTAAGTCTTTAGCTGGCACTAATTAGTTTCAACTATCTGTGTGCTCAGCAGGCCCGACCTACTTCACAGTCCTGCTTCATTAGTCCTGGCAACTTAAAACAACATCAGTAAAAATTATATTGACCAGCAGTGACCAGCCCCTCAATGCGGTACCACTGAAGGCAGGGAGAGCCTCCCAGTGATTTTAATAAGAATCACAGTAAACTCCAAAGGCACAGAGAGAGGTAATGCAGTGGCATGTCACTTCCCACCAGCAGCAAGCAACAAAACCAACAGCAACAAAAGGAAAAAACAAAACTCCAGTCCATTTATTGAGCACAGGCCTCGCTGCTGTGCTGTGAAATTCCAACACCACAGAGGGAGCTCAGGCTTCAGCACAGAAGCAATTTGCAAGCTTGGTACTTCAAGGATATCAATTTAGCCAGTCACTTGCGAGCAGCAGCAAACCTCAGGTTAAATGTGGAGCTGTGCACAAAAACATTTGGACAAGCACAGACAGGGGAAAGGAAGAGTGCTTGGTCAGGACAGGCAGTGTCCAAAGGAGCTTGGCAAAGGCATGCACTCAGCCGGGTGGCACTGAATGCACTGCTACACACCTTCATGTGCTGGAGTCACACAGAAAGTAAATGAAGCCATAGATTTAAGCATCTTGGACATGCCTTGAGACACTCTGTTTTGGTTTGAAAGACAGGTAGCTGCCAGCAAAAGCTGGAATCTCCCTTTGAATAGAGAATGTAAAGCCCCTCCCTCAGATTATTATAATTTTGCAATTGGAGGCTCTCAGGCAAAGATTTGGGAGTGGGAATAACAGTTCTTTACTAGGAATATTAGACAAAGCAAAGACAAATACAAATGTAATAGCACTAAGAGACAAGCAAAAACAAAGAAACAACAAAACCTCAGAAAATGTCCTGACAGAGCCAGGGATGTGACCTGACACCCTGGGTATCAGGGTGGTGAAAGCAGTCCAGATGAAATCCTCCTTGAGCAGTAAATGCAGTTCTATGAAGTGGAAATAGTCCTGTAGGAAAGTCCGATGGTGACGAAAAATGAGTTCAGTCTTCCTCTGGAGAGAAATCCAGTGGAGAGAGAGAAAACCAACAGGGTCCCCTGGTACTCCAGTCCTTTCAGAGCGGTGTCCTCGGACCAAACTGTCCTATTCACTGCTGTTCCACCCGGAGAAACCTGCTGCCTCCTTTGTTTAAGTCAAGTATCCATAAAGTACTCAGCAATTAGTTACCTAGCAAACCACCAGGAAAAAATTCCACAAACACAAAAGAAACAGATCCAACCCCCAACACACTCTCAATGCAAAACAGCTTTCATATGCAGAAGCTGTTATCCTCAACATATCTATTTATCAAGAGCTAAAACCACAACTATGAACATAAGAAACTTGAAACCATGTCCCCTGACACCTTTAAGTTTAAAAACACAGAAGTATTTAAGAATTCATTAGAAGCTACAGCTAGGCTGCAGCTGGAATAATCACAGGTATTTTATACCAAACATGTTTTTTCCCACTAGAAGGTTGAATACATCTTCTATCAGGACAGAGTCAGATTTATTACTCATGGTGGATGTGTTGCACACATATAACCAAGTCTTCCAATAGCACTTTGACAGATGCTAAAGTTATCTTAGATAACTAAACTACCTTCTTTTAAGCAAGACAGACTTAAAACCTGCAGTAACAGAATTGTTAGTCTTAGCACCACCAGACTTGAAGAAAGAAATTCCATTTTTTTAGGACATATAAGGAACATAAAAGCTTTCAGTTCTGTATTAGATGCTTTTGTAAGGAAAAAAAAACCAAGCAAAACCAGGAAACAATATCCCACGTACACACACAAAACCCCCAAAACAAACAAACCAACCACCAGAGCCCAAGCAGAAGAAAAAGAGCGTTTGCTGCTAGAAGGGAAGTAAGAGCAAAATGTGTCACAGCACTTCATTTGAAGTGATTAAAAAAGTAAAGCAAAAGCTCCCCTGTGACAGTGGTGGTGACAATGGCTCGTTAGATTACAGCAGTAAACAGTCCAGGGGAAGTAGCCACAGAACATCAAAAAAACAGCAATACAAGAAGCCTTTTATGTCCCCAAAAAGTCACTAAGGCATTACACAGTCATGTCAATCTGATGTCCTCTGTGACTTGCACAGAAGTTGGTGAGTCCTTGCCCACAGCAGCACCTGTGTTTGATGAACCATCCCCTTGCTCATGTTGAGGCCCTCCCTTGACAGCATTTCCCAGATTCCTGCACTCACTCCAACAGAGTGCAGAGGTCTTGACCATCAAGTGCCCCCTTAAGGCCCCTGAAATCAGCACAAACCTTCCATTAAAGTGTTTGTATTGTGTTCACAATGTGGCTTCATGAACTCCTGAAGAGAACACTGCCTGAACCACTTCCTGCTAATCCCAGCCCTCATTCACACTCTCCAGTCAATCCCACCGCTTACACTGCTACACTTCTTTGTTTCACTGTGGAACAAATATGGATTAACAACAGTGCTGTAAAAGACAGCTTTTCCTTTTAATAGAATGATTTCCTTAATTTGTGAGATACCTAACAAGTGAGGAGGCTGAGAACAAGGAACTAGGGCAGGGAAGATACAACATGGCAGGGGCTAAACTTGTACTGTTTGCTTGTGAAACTATGTTTTGGTGAATGTGCATGACTTCTTTAAAACATCAAACAGATCAGATATTTTCTGCACTGCCCTCTGCAAACGATACTTATTTTGTCTTATTAAATTTGCATAATTTAGTACTTAGAAATGATCAGATCCTCAGCAGGGATATAACAAAAGTAATCAGCTTTAGTCTGGCATCTCCGGAATTAGAGATTTGCAGCACCTGCAAACCTCCTCTGAGAAGACAGACTGTGTTGACACTAAACAACACAAAAACCATTATCAAACAATCTCAGGGTTTATATTAGTTCAGAGGAAGATGTCTAATTTTCTGACTTCTTTATAGATTTAACTGAACTGTCTTCTCATTCAAACAATTTTTATTACAGGAGACGCCCAGGAAAAATTCTCAGCTCACTTTCTAACTTTGGTGCGATGCAAAATTCATTTATAAATGAAGGTACTGCAGGGAAACTGGAGCAGATGGCCAGTCTGCAGGACCAGGAAGGTATGACACACTTAAAGAGCTCATTTGTAAAAGCCACTCTGAGAAGAACTCCGTCTGCAGGAAACTAATAGGCCAGTGAGAATTTTCATGATAAAATGCTTTTAAACTCTATGTCCTTGTCTAGTTTTCTTCCATGGATGGATTTCTGTAAAAGTCAGACTGACCATACTAGAACAGTCATAACAAAGCAAGGCTGGCTGTTCTGGGCAGATAATAGTAAATACAGTGCTGCTGTGAGTCATCCTCCCCAAAACTGCCATGTGAAGCTCAACAGAGCTCTTTCTCTGTTGTTATTCCGGTGAAGAGAAGCACATTCCTAACCTGAGAAAGCAGGAAATACCCAAACACTATCCACGGGCTCTTTTATTCTCATGGAAAACCAGGGGATACATCCCAGTTGAGTTTGCATGGTTGTCAGTTAAAAACTTTACCATTTTCCCTGGAACATGAAAATATTTCATCTGAGATCATGGACATAAAAACACAAATCTGGGGCCTCATTATGACATCCTAACAGTCCCTTTCCACAACACAAACATCCCTTGCATAAGTTAAAAAATGTGATCATGACAGGAATCAGGACTGCATATACTGGGCTAGAAAAGAACAGCAAAGAAAAGTTCTTCATGGCTTAACAAAATTCACATTACTAGCTTTCTTGGATCAATGAATAAATATATATGCAGCTCACTGGGTAAGACCTAATTCAGAGAAAACCAATTAAAATGGAAAATTTCCCTGAAAAAAGCCAAGAAAATGGTCATTAGTTAAGAAAACACTATAGCAGTGTGCCCACTGTGAGGGGTCCTCCACTGCCTGAGGACAAGCTTGCACCCCAAGCTATCACTTTGGGGGCTGACAAAGCAGTTTAAACACCTGAACATTTCATTTCCAAAAATAGACTTCTCAGCCTTTTTTCAAGCTGTGAAATGGCTCAGCTATTTCTAAATGCCACTGAATCAAACCCAGTGACATGTGTGGAGAGACACTGTGACATTAACCTTTACCATCTCTTCCTGAGTGTGCTTGGCTTCTCTTTTTTCCTCTCAACAGGGCTTAATCTCACTGTCTGGCTGAACATTAATCCTCTTTCAGCAAGTCCCAAACTAATGCTTGCTGCATTAAGACACTGCAAATCCTCAAGGTATAAATTACACCCAGTTCCGTATAAAAGGAAAGCAAAGGGCTTTCATCTCACTACAGCTGGTACTTCTAGGAAGGCAAGCAGAATACAGGTAAGTTTTCATGAGATCCTGATGTAGAAATGTCTTTTTTTTTTCATATTGCAAACTCTTAAAGTAATTAATTGCTTCTGAAAAAATACATTATACTTTGCTCTTTCTCTTGCTTCTTTTTGTTTGTCCTTACAGACAGGATACATTCTTTCTGCAGAAACTTAGATAAAAATGTTTCATTGGAAGTGGTATTGTATTCTGCTATTATTACCATTCTGCAGAGATTGCTGATATGCCATTTCCCTTGCTTAGGAAAACCAAACTCCTTGAGCAGTAAACATAACAAAGATCTATCTCATGTCTCTGTTCTCACGGATGATTCTCAACTCTTGCTGTTATACAGCCAGTTAAGGATAAAGCAGAGACTCAATTTCTTCCTGCTTCTCTAACTATTTCCTGTTGAAAATAACTAGACATATTTCTCCAGCTGAGTTATACTTTTTGCTTTACAGACAGGATGAAGACACTTAATTGCTATGTGCTGTTCCTTTGCTGGAAAGCAATTTGCTGCAACAGCTGCCAGCTCACCAATATCACCATTGCCGTGGAAAGAGAGGAATGTGAATTCTGTATTACAGTCAATGCCACGTGGTGCTCAGGATACTGCTTCACTAGGGTGAGACTCTCAATTTCAGGCACCAAAATCAAAGATTTCAAGTGATGGATGGATAGCTCACTCCTGCAGTCCATAGCAAACACAGACAGGATGAGCCTCGTGAAAGAACAGGCTGAATAACTGAGTACAGGAATAGATACACAGCCAATCTGAAGCACAGACAGAAGGGTGAAATACCATAATAAAATTCAGTTAATTAACAGGCTGCATATATTGTGTCCATATTGTATAACCAGAGTTAGAAAAATTACAATCTGAATCTGCTCTGTGTTTAATTTGTGATTGCAAGCAGATACAATGCAGCAGCCATCCTATGTAGACTCCTCTGCTCTTTCAAATAAATAAAAGAATCAAACAATTTACCTGAAAGATTGTCTGGTGATGGTATGACACAAATTTGCTGTTTCAGTCCTCCTGAAAGGGGAAATTTAAAGATCTAACTGAAATTAGAAGAGTCAGACCCAAATGCTTTTGATCTCAGTGGGACTTTCCCATTTTATAAACATTTGGAAAACTAACCCATAACAAATTTTAAAACTGTAATTTCCTTCTTGCAATTTCAGGATCCAGTATATAAATATCCTCCAGTATCAACTGCTCAGCAAACCTGTACCTTCAAGGAGATTGTGTATGAAACAGTGAAGATCCCTGGCTGTGGCGACCACCCTGAATCTTTTTACTCATACCCAGTAGCCACAGAATGCCACTGTGACTTCTGTGACACTGACACCACTGACTGCACTGTCAGGGGACTGGGGCCATCCTACTGCTCCTTCAGCCAGAATGGAAACAACCAGTGAGGGGCACTGGGGACAGCAGTTTGGCTTTAAAATGTTCCCTGCTAAGTAAAGGTACTGTTCAGGTTTCAGTGGAAGATACTAGGCTAGGTATGCAGAAACTGCCAAGATTGAAACAAAGGCCAAAATGAAGAGCTACTGACTAAACTCCTCTTCATGCCTTCCTTACTTAACAAATCAGTTGCCTTAAAATCATTTTCATAGGTCTATAAAAAATGCTGCTTCCAATCTCTTCTGCTCTTCCCCCTCTTCCTGTTTATCAAAACTTTGTTATTTATATTCCTGTATTTCCACTGCCTGGTTCACTTAGATTATTCTATGCTCTTCTGTGTTTTCAAAAAGTTCCCAAGTTCCAAGTATTTATAATATCCTGCTTTTCATCTCTCCTAAGAACACACTTATTTTTAAAAGCCTTGCTGCTGGTTGTGGCTCTATTAGCTAGACTGTAAACCTCTCTCAGCTGAGATCCTGACTGATTTTTCTTTTCATTATGTTTCATACAGTCATTATGCTCTGCCAATAATAACAGCATGCATACTTAAGAGCCAAAATCTATGTTCTAGTGCTGAATGCCACCTGAATTCTTGTACTTTCTCAGTAAGGCATGTTAGCTCAGCCTCATTGTCACAACAGCACAAGCAACATGAACTCTGGTTTGTACCTGGCTAACTTGAAGAAATCATCAGCTCTCCATTTTCACCCGAGTGCAGAATGTAGTAAAGAGAAATGTTTAGCATTATTTAATACAGGAGTGTCAAAAATTGTTGAGGGATGGATCCAGAGGCACCTGACCCCAGTAGTGCAAACATGGTGTGATGATGTGCCTTGAGAGCCGTTCACAGGAGCCCCTTCACAGAATGGAAACTCAGAACTCTGCAGCAACCTAACTCTGCAAATACCAGGATGAAGCTGGGGTGGTCTGGAAATGAGCTGGAGGACTGGCTGAATCAGAGTAGTAAATTACATCACGTTGAGAAAATCTTATGAAGCCTACAGAATGAGATCCTATGGGGAAAACGAAAATACACTGTTCTTCACCAGAAACATCCCCTGCACAGACACAGGATGGGAACAGTGCATTCCGCAGCAGTTTGGCGCTGCAGGCGTGGTGGTGTCAACACCATCCAACAGCATCTCAAAGCTGCAGGAAGGTGGGAATGCAAGGAGCAGAGCCTATGAGACACAAGCTACCTCCACCACTCAGCTCTGCAGGGCAGGGCCTTGGCTGAGTGGTTATTCCTGAAAGAACTTCAGAGCGCTGAAAAACCAGAGAAAATTGACAGAAGAGGAATAAGAACAGAGAGAGGCCTAAAAAAACATCTTAGGGGGAAAAAAGATTTATTTAAATATGGTCATTTTGGTTAGGAGAGGGAACATTTAGTGGGAATATCAACATTTTACATGCTTGAAGACTGTTACACAGAGAAGAGCAGTCAGTTCTCTGTGTCCAAAGAGAACAGAACAACTGATGAAAGATTCAGAGTAGGCACCAGCAAATTTTCTGAAAGCTACAGACAGCCAGACACTGCAAAAAAAGCGTCAGGGGCTGGAAGCAGGAGGGAGGGGATGAAGGAAGGGTGTGGGGTCTGTGGGTGAGTGACCACCACAGGTCCCCTAGAACGCCTGGAACCTGTCAGGAATGACAGCCAAAGCTAATTCAGCACGAGGCAGGGCAATGAAGGAGGAGTTATCTGGCAGATCTGCTTTTGAGACCCATACAGACATCCTTATTTAAGGAGGATTTGCCTGTCACTCTGAATCTGTCTTGTAATGGATAATACATATTTTAACTTATGTCGTTTTTAGCTTTTTTACTAAAAGGTATTCATTATCTTGATTTTATTTATAAGATTTATGTGCATGGACATTTTATTTGGTCTAGTGAAGTTTTAAAAGTGGTAAAGTAATGGATAAATCACATTGCGTCTCACTCATTTCAGTTTTAAACATGAGCCAATCTCAGTTAAAACTAAGCATATTATTAATATCAGCAATTATTCCATTCTAAATGAGAGAATTTTGAATTGCAATTGCAAAACAAAGTAGCTTATAGTAAAAAAAGTATGTAAAAAAGTATGTTTTCAAAATAGATCTGCATTGTCTCTTGTGTATTTTCAAATAAAAATAATTTTATTGCACTTCTTTTATGAGTTTTAATAAGCCAATTTTAAAACTTAACAGTCCACCTGCCAACTTTATTGTGCTTTAAATTGCATGTTTTCCTCTTCTTCTCATAATTTTTCCCATGTAACTAGTACAGCCACTAGAGCCATATATGCATTATATGGCCAAATCACACCAAATAAGAAAATATTTTAGCCTGATCCAGTCATATGATAATGAAACATTGCATAGCTGCAATATAAGAGTAGTGTGGATAATGATAATCATTAATATTTTATTTAAATTACAGACATTATAACATGTCCAGAGCTGTGCCCACATCCGTCACAAATTAGATTGTATGAAAAAACAAAAATCCTACAGGTCTCATTTCATCCATTAGACAAATGCACCACAAGTTTTCCTTGTGCAAACAAAACTATCCAGAATCTCTTAAAGAAGACTGATCAGACTTGAAGATATCTTAGTCTACATTTTATAGTTTGTAAGGCAGACTTTACCTTTGTAAGGTTCAATTTCTATTGAATGCCCAATAATTTCATCATTACTTACTTACACATCAGTGTTTCTGCAAAGTTTTAGTGAAGGCACACATGAGCCATGAATATCAGCATAGCCTGACATCCAAATCTACTTCTTATTATTTAAGAAATATATTTAAGAGGTCATTTTTGGGCTTGTTGCCTAGGTCTGTCAAGATGAATAAATGGGAATGGTGTCAAAAGGTGGAAGTCTCAGTATGACATGCTACTCAAAAAAGCAAATTGGTGAATGAGCTTTTAGAAATGTTTCTAATACAGTCAGAAGTGGATTTTTAAGAACTCCTACCATGGGCCTAACATTTTTCATTGGAATCAATAGGTAAAATATTTCCTAACTTGAACAGAACCACTTCACCAACAGTGAATTTTCCCAAAACTGTATATTAATTCTATTTTTAATGTCAGGTTCTGCAAAAAGACCTTGGAATATACCAGGCTTTAGCCACCAGCCTGCAAAATCTAATGTTAGAAGTGGCAAAAATAAAAATGGACTGAACTATTTACTTCTGTTTAAGCAAAACTATCTCTTTTCTTGCATGAGCCTGGAAGAAGTAAACCTGGAAAACTTTAATTTATACCCCCTGGTGCAGGCAAACAGCAAAGAAGCAATACACAATGTTGGACTGAGGGCCACTTGATGCAGGACTCTCTGTGCTGCAATTAATTAAGTCTTTCAAATGCCCAGATGTATGGTTAAACTGCAGAGAGATAATTCATCTGTGCTGCCACATCTGTGGGCCAATTAATGCTCTGTCATTCAATATGCAGACTGCCTGACCTTGATCTCAGGAGAGTCTGTGGTACTTGGAGCCCCCCAGATGTCAGGATGGGAACACAGAGTGCAGCAGCAGCATTCAGAGTCCTCCCAAGGAAACACCCACTTAATCCCAGTGCCTTCTGATGCGGAAAGCACAGCCTGATTTTACAGATAGACAAGGAAACACACATTCCTCACCTTGAAGCCATTAATAAAGCATCAACGTAATTAGCATCACCACACCCTCGTCAGGGCTCAGCTATTATTCCCAGCCTAAATAAATAATTTCTCCCGGCTTAAAACAGGCTTTCACTTGCTTTTTAAATATAAAATATATGTATAAAAATATGTATAAAGTATATATATGAATAAAAATATATATGTATAAAACATATATATGTATAAAAATATATATGTATAAATATATATATAAGTATAATATATATATGTATAAAAATATATATATGTATAAAAAATAACTGGGCTGTATTTTTTTGCTTATTTTTGCTTTTTTTTATTTCGTATTTTTAGCTTATTTAATCACACTGTATTTTTTACCATAAGCAAGAAATATAATCATCCTCTCCCTGTATGAGGAACCCAGCTGATGAATAAGAACTCACCAGTCATTCACAAATGCTCAGAAAAATCCAACCTGAAGCAGAGGTAATTACAAATGATGGGAAACAGGAATGTTTTTGACGAGAAGTCTGGTCAAAAAGAAGAAGCAGCAGCACTCTTGGGTGGCACATGTCATCTTGGGGCTGCACTTAACTGGGACAATTTAAACGTCAAGGGGAAAGGCAGTTCAGGCTGGTGTTCACATGTTATGCTCCCCTTCCACCCTCCCAACTCAGCATGGGCATTCAGTTTTGTCAGTGTGCAATATTTAGCCACATTCTTTATTTTCATTTAAAAAATACAACTTGAAACTACCAAAAAACCTGAAAGAACAGCTAAACAGCTCATCTGAAAATTCATTTGGAGAGGACAGCCTTGAGATTAGTGGCTCCCCTCTGCTCAGGCAATGGGATCTATGAAATTTTCCTAGGTTTCTCAGGTTTCTCTTCAATTTATGTTATTAACATGAGCCATCAGAGCCTTGGTCTGTCAGCGTGACTTATGCTGACAGACATTACAGCAGCTCACAAGGCTACAGTCTGGGAAATGGAGCAAGTGAGACTGCAGCAGGGTTAGAGAAAGGACATACTCTCAAAAAATCAAATGTCAGTGTTGTATTCTGGGTGGGTGGGGAAGGCAAAGAATTAACCACCTATGCTTCACAGCCATTAACCATCAGACCTCTAAATTCACTAAAAAATATGGCAGGTGGGTCAGAGATAGTTCTTGCACTGTGTTAGTCTGTGTCAAACAGACATTATATATACACATTGTTCTGTGTGAAAAAGTAAAGCAAATTATGGATCTAATATGTTTGGATTACATTCAGCTGCAGTTGCGTTCATTAAATAATGCTACAGACAGGTGTATTATTCAGTTAGCATATGAGCCCTAGAATATGTCCTTAAAATGACAATACTCAAGACATATAAATTAATCCAGCATTATCCAATGGCTTGTAGACAAACCTTTGAACAACTTCACCAATCTTCCTCTTCCTTCATATAAAGTTTCAGTCAAAAATTATTTTCTCTGTCATACTCTTCTTCTTTCATTACACAACATTGGCAAGACTTGATGCTCTTGTGAATGCTGTGGAAAATCCCAGTCAAAATAATTAGATAAAGAAAAATCTTCAGGAGGCAGAAAGAAAATTTTCGACAGTTCAGACACTGTCAAAATTTATGCCACAGTAAGACAACAGGTTATGGACAAAGTCTATGGCCCAAACAGGAATTTAGAATCACCAAAAGCTAGGTAAGACAAATTGGGGTATGCACTTCATCCAGCCCAGTGATCAAGAAATAATACAGACAGCTTGAAATTAATTCTGCTCCCAGGTCCAAAAAGTACCCAAGACAGCTCAGCCCAGCATAGCTCTGGCCCAAGAAATTAAATTTCTTTCCTATATGATTTCTCCTTAACCTTGATGAGAATTCTACAGGGAGCTAATGCTTTAGATGGCAGACTGATTTGCACCGTGGGTGTGAAGAGACACAAACGTTACCTCCCTGGCTTTGTTTACACAATCTAGCCTTAAGACAAGTAGATCCTGATCTACAAGTATTTAGATGTATCATATACTTGGATTATTATGTCTGGAACTCAAAACCCCTTTACACTGTGATGCTTAGTTCAGGGACAATGTAAAACCTTAACCAAATCACTGTCTGGTTAGTCAGGATTTGTCCTTCAGGAAGTGCAACACATGGGCTGCCATTTTATTAAGCATTTCTCCAAGAAGAGTGTGGAAATCACTGTGTCTAATTTCAATATCCAACTAATAAATTCACAGAGATAATGAAGCTGTGGTACTTGTACAAAGATTCAGTGCACCCCAACACAAGCCCCAGACACCACCCCTAAGAACAAGCACTGTGATTAATGAAAAACATGGAGTGATATTATAGACTCATGAGAACCACTCAAACAATATTTATTTTCATCTATTTAACACAATATTTATTTTAAGATTAGGATAGCCATTTAATTTTGCTTTGCACTGTGTAGGCCAATGTTGCTTTAAAATATTTTTTTTTAAATAGCACAAGAGGAAGTCTGGAAATGAACATTATATCATAATTAGTAACACCTAAAAATGAATTTCAATGCTTCAGGGGCTAAATATTCAAGGGCTTGTGATGTCCTTAAATAATTCAGTCTATATCTTTCCAGTAGATATCTGAGTCATTAAATATTCACAAACACTTTGAAGACTGGAATAGTGTTAGAGCTCAAATTAGACAACTTCCCTTTCATGTCATCCTTACCTTAATTTCTGCCCTCTTATTTCAAGTTATTTCCTATATCTCTAACTAGGTAATACTGATAGCACAAAAAAGGATCTTCTATTTATAACTCAGTATGTCATATGAAAAAAACAAGCAACTCTGCTTTTGCTTACAACTCATTGCCTTCAAAATAGGCAAAGTGACCTGCCCAAGGGTATGGCAAAGGATAACAGATTTCAGGACCTCCCAGCTTCTCATTCTAGCAAAGCAACATGAAAACACAAAATTTGAAGCATGATGAAATTGGTAATATTACTGTACTAAACCAGTCAGGCAAACCACACTGCTCTTTCACTCCCTTAACTCATGCTCAGGATTTCAGGGTGTGTAACTCTCTTTAAGACTTCTGGTCAAAAACAACAACCAACAACAACAAAACCCTATAAACCACATAAAACCCTAAATTAAAAACAAACAAACAAAACCACCCCACCCCAAACTTAATAGGGTATTTTAAATTTCTATTTATAAGTTTTAAAAAAACATTTTTGCTGCTTTCATTTTCCTTTCCTTATCACATTTTCTGGCTACTGACTAGCAGAAAGAGAGGCATTCTTGCACTTTTTGACCATAAAATTGCTAACAACTCCAATCTGCTTCACACGAAGCCTTCTGAAGAGCAGTTCTGGTCAGTTTTTCATTCTGTTCCCATTTTTTTCACACTGCAAGCACCTAAATCGTGCCCGCTTTTCCAAATTGCATGCATAGCATTTTTCAAGTTTGCAGATGAAATGTATATATATGCATATATCCAGTAGTTTTGCACTAATATTAATGCTAATATTGGACACAGTCTCACTTTTGGGAACTCATAATGCCACATATAAGCCTGAAATTCAAGTTTTCAGTAACTGATAAATGGCCGTGACATGCAATACCAGGATGGTAAGCGGATGTTTTTGAAAATACCTTGGACCTAATTTCAAAACAGCACATGTCCTTTTCAAAAGCCCTAAGGTGAAGGACATACACCAAAAGCTAGTTACTGCACCACATAATTATAAAATGCTCATATTCTGTGCAGTGAAGATGGCAGAAATATGTTCTGAACAGCCTACAACTCTGGTTCTCTTTGGAAAAAAACTGTCTTATAGGAGTAAGTCCCCTCCCATTCAGAAAAAGGTAAAGTGTGTAAAATGTTATCACAGGTATTTTTAGGTGTTGCTTTAGCTGGCTTTCCACTTCTGCTGAGCACAAAAATGAGTATTTTACTACTGTTTGATCAAAAATCATTAAAAAATAGAAATAAATTGATATTGTGAACTCATAATTGAACATGTGAGTAATTACACCCACAAAGTCTGCTTTCAATGTAAAACAAAAGACTATTTCCCCTTTCATCTCTTCAATTCAGTCACCTTTTAGCATTTATTGAGTTCAATGTTTTGATTACCAATAATATTTTTCTTTCCCTGAATGAGAATGTCCTTTATGTGGTACCTGCACTAAGGTAAAATTCACTGGGAAATCAAGGCCAGACAGATTTTCCTGGTGAACAGTTGAGTTTCCAAGACAAATTACATGTAATTCATTGTGAGCAATACTTTCAGGAACTCAGCTTCAGTTATCTAAATTAAAATCTCCACAAATCAGGTTTCTTAAATCTCATTTAGCCTTTAGTACACAAATGTGTCCCTGGTAGCAGAATAAGCCACAGTCCAAGTAAGAGTTGCCTGAATTCAGCTCTGAAATTCCACCTAACTTGTAAGACTTCCTGCATCTGAAGAGTCCTTCCTAAATGCAATATTCTTTTATAAAAAAACAAACTCTAAATCACAAACAGGCTTTCCAGCATAAAAACCTGTTCTCATTTGCCTATGAAGCATTAAGAGAGGCAATGAATTAATGCAAACCAAAGGCCTTATATTTAGGTTTTTGGTGATGCATCCCCTCTCCTTGCTCTTTCTTCAGGCTGCTCAACACTCTCAGGAATTCTTGTCAGGCCTCAGCCTTGATAAAGGGCAATTAATCTCCCTTGAGCTCATCAGTCTGTCCCCAGAAAGTTCTATTGCCAAGGAAATTCTGTTGTCTGACAGAACAAGGCCCTGAAGCATTATTTGTCAGAATCACAGCCAGAGCAAAACCATATTAACCTAACAGGACTTCTGAGGAAAATCCCAGTAATTGCCAGCTCAGATTATGGCCAGAACAGGGACTGGCAGAGGACTGAAGCCAAATTATTTGCAAACCATGAGCAGAAGTCCTGTGACACCCTCTGAGCTCTCCTGGAGCACTGTGGGCTGTGCCAGCATCTCCCCTGAAGGGGAAGCTCCCAGAATTTGCCCTCAAATTTGGGATGCTCAGAGGACCATTAACACAAGGTGACAACAGGGCTGACACCCCCCTCTGATGCCTTGAGAATAGAGGCTGTACAGAGTTAAAGAATAAAGCAGGGATTTATTAAAATGATCTCCTCAATGGATCCACCTTGGGCAGCACAAGAACCCAGCCAGGGCTACACCCAAGATGAACCAAAATGGTCCCAAAATGCATGACCAGGCACGGGGTCTCTCACTTTGATCAGTTCTGCTCCATTTGCAGATTGCAGTTCATTGTCCCATTCCAGTTTTAGCCCATGCAGTCCCATCCTTCTTGTTTTTCTCTCTTCAGCCCACGTTGTTTGTGCTCTTGGGTCTGAGATTTGGATCATTTGTCCTTGGTCCCCAGCTAGAGAAGGAATTGTTTTGTCTCCCTGCTCTGTGCAGAGAGCTCACCATCCCCTTATATGAAGCTCAGAAGTGCACACTAAAGCAGCACAGAATCTGAAAAATAGAAAAGCTAGAACTTAAGGCATCACCTCCTCAAGGCTGAACCCTTTACCCAGTGAGGCAAAAGCAACCAACATATTCCACTGAACTCCAGGGGAATTTAACACATTTACACATAGTCCTTTGAGTCTGTGTGTACATAACAAGTGTAGAGCAAATGTTGCCTCCTCAGATCCACAGTTAAAGTTACTCTGGAGTTCATATAAATCCCACTGAATTGTTTTGCAAATATTAAATTAGTCAATTATGAATTGCTGCTAAATCCTTCAGAAATAAATATTTCTAAAGTGATTCCAAGAAGATTTCCCTTTGTGAGCCTCATCTCTGTAGTAAGTAATGGAGTGAGCATTGCACTGCACTTTAACAGTGTTGTTTCTGCATATTTATATTAATATTAATATTTTATTTCTGCATATTTATATCTGTTTTTGCTAATATCTTTGAATCTTTCAAGTGACCTAAACCACTTGTTCATACCAAAGTCCAAAACTCACTTATGATTGGTTTCCCATCATCTTTTTAACTATGTATTCAACTCCAGAATAATTTAAGAATATCTCTGGGCTATGTCCCTTCCAGGAAATTGAGAAAAGATGAAATGGAGCCAGCTACTCTTTAATTGGGGATGTCAAGATTCTCCTTTCATATGGTACAGAAGTCCTCTTTGACGGTAAAATGTACCCTGGCAGTAAGGAGCTAATTTCCTTTTATTTCTGTAGATAGGGATCCTACCTTAGCAATCTACCACTGATCCTTTTTATCCTGTCAAAGACAGAAAGACTGAAATTTCATGGGATTTTGGAGCAGAGGGAGTTTTTCTTTTAATTCCCATAGACCTTATCTAGAAGTATTATTACTCTCTGGATCAATACTTACAGAAAATAGTCTTACAGTAGTGTCTGGAACAGTACAAAAAAACTAGGATATTAATAAATTAATATAACTTCTTTCTCAGCTCACAGAAATCTAGAAAGCAAGCTGATTTATCTGGTGATTTTACCCGCAGACTGTTTCAGAATATTTCCAAAGGAAGTGGTAAAAACTCAATATTTGAAATCCTATCAGTCTCAGCAGTTATGATGAGTCACAAACCAAGCAACATCTTCCTTTTTAAGTTGAAGAATGTCAACTTACAAAGAATTCTGGGCATACCACCAAGCACAGGTATAAATATGAAGTTTCCCAGGTATGATAATTCTCCAGTATAAACCTGAAAGTCCATCTCCTTGAACAATTGGCAGCAATAATTCCTCAAAGGTATTTTAAAAGATGCTAAAACTAGCAGAGCACAGCTGAAGCACATGAAGTGTGGGGGGAAAAAAAAACAACAAAAAACCGAATCAAATATACACAGAGAAGTTGATTCTCCTACTTTGTAAGCATCAAATAATGGCCAAATAGCACTCACTGACAAACTCACACGCCAGGATCACCACACCACCTCTGCTAAGAGGGCACTTCAGACTCACAGAAACAATGTGGGTTTACCTACTTTCACTCAAGTGAGTGATGCAGTTGTGGTTTGCCAGGAAAGCAGGAGAAAGCCAATGAAGAATTGGTGTTTGAGATATGCTACAGCTATCAGTTCTTCAAGCATCTGTGTCTCATAAGTGTCTCACGGGGTATGCTTTAGCTGCAAAATGAAGAATATGCCACACCCCATGTGATGTGGTACTCCAGTGACACACTTGACAGAAGGAAAAAGTGAAGATAAAAAATACTTATTTGTCAGATATTATGTTAACATCAAATAAATAGTAAAAAGCATAGAAAAGTAAAAAACCTTCTGGACTTTTTTATAGATAATAGATTTATGGAGAATGCTTGCACAAATTGCACAAATCATTGGCAAGCTTTGCTTGCCAATCGAAATATATCTTTGCAACCTTCTGCTGACCATCCCTTCTCCATGGCATTAACCATAAGGTATTTGCCATCACTTTTTAAACTCATTATGACTGATCCTTCCTACCCATCACATCTCATCAAGAATTTAGAGGCCTCCAATCAAGCTGTAGTGACAGCTCCCATCATCTTCATGTTAATCTTGTAGACAGGCCCAGCTATACTTTCTGTCAAGTCAAGAGCTGACACATCCAGAAAGGCAATTTATGGTTCTCTTTCATATCTTCCCTTAAATTTCTCCTTTCCTATCATGTCAATAAGAAGAATATTGTGTTGTATGAAGAGAGATACTTAACATGTTGATCAATAATATTGACTCCCTCACAACCTGTCTGTTAAGTACCTTTTTGTTATTCTGAAGCCATGAATTATTTACTCTTCTTGATAAAGCCTTATAGCTCTGTGGTTTATGAAAGATAAATATGCAGGTCTCCCTCTGAGGTCAAAGAAAAGCACTCAGCAAACCCACAGAACTTGTTACTCACTTTCCCCTGGCTGAATATAACACAGCTCCACAAGATGGCATTACACATGACATTCCCAGGTGAGAAATACAGGCACTGGCACACTCCTTGTCCTGCCTACTTTGTCTGGGAGGATTCAACCCTCACCAAACCCCCTGCAAACAGCACTCCGAAAACTGACATCCTTACCTCTGCTCTTGGAAGCAACATAGGAAAAACATACACGTGCAATAAAAATGCATTAAAAACCACAATTTTTCCTTTTAGAAAATACAGAGTACTCACTTCATAGGTGATATTTTATAGAGAAACAAACTTCAAGTGACAATGTATGGGATACTCCAAACTCTTGGCTCACTGTCACTGCAGAATTAAGTCAATTACATCCTGACCACTGCTGCTTATTCAGTTCCTACCAAATACAATTCTCTAGCTGAAGAAATGTTTTCCACATGAGCTGACTGGCCCAAAAAGAGTATCATTTAAATACAGTGAAAGTTAGCATAGAACCAAACTGGAGACTCAGCCTCTATGCAATTAAAAACATACCTGGTTAGCTATTTTTCCTATTTTGAGAAACAAGTGTACCTAGACTGCCAGAAAGATCAAAGCCAGATTTCTCATACTTTACTTCTCAAATTTTATCAAGTGAAATTAACTGGAGGGGGAAAAACGGCAGTAACTTCAGAGCTTTGGACTCCTCCATTGCTTCAATTTATTTTGCTTATGCCTTTTTTGTTCTTTTAATTTTTCTCCTTCAATCCTTTCTTTCCCAGTCCTTGAGTCTTACTAACTTGCATTCCCAGTTCATCTCTAAGTTAGGTTCTCAGTCACTCCTCAATGGCCCTCCATTTATTCTGTTCCCAGTCCAGTAGTCTCTCATTACGTTTTCCTCTGGTACCTCTTCCCCTTCTGTTCATCCTACTAAGTTCTGGCATAAACTCTTTCTGCACTAACAAACATCTGCTTTGGCTTCTCAGAGCTAAACATTTTGCAAAGCTTGAGAACTTGTCCCACAGGGTTGCACTGTACAGGCATCAGCCTGCTTGTGCTACTGCTTGAAAAAATGATAATTCAGCCATCACTTGGTGCTTGGGGAGACAAGAGTCTGAAAAGGATTGGATAGTTATACAGTTTTTCCATGCAAATTACTGTAACAGAGCACATTGCCTCTTTTCTGTTAGTCATGCTACTATCTGGAGAGTAAAGACGAGTCAAAACAATTCATACCCATCCTGCTTGGCACCATAAATAACCCATTCCCCAACACAAAATGTTTATTCTGCTTTTTTATATGTTAGCCATTATTTTCTGATGCTTTCCATTGTTGCAAATAAAAAAACACCAGTGCACAACCCATTGAATGCAAGTCTGACTTAACTCCAGAGCACTCACCCTGATCCAAGCACACCACATAGTGACCATATTTCACTGCACAAAAGGAGCTTGCCCTCCTTCAGCAGGAGAATGTTCCACTGTGCAGAGTACAAGTTACCTCATGGGAACAAACCCAGAACAAAGCAGATGCTTCTGTGCACTTCACTGCATTGTTCCCCCACAAAGAGTGAAGGAAAAAGCACTTACAATCTGAGAAACCTGATAAATACACAAAACTTTAATTTATGAGAGCATTTCTCCTGAGACTGAAAGTTCTCAAAGTTCTTTGGCATGTCCCTCACTTGAAAAGCCACTGATCTTAGGATGAGCCTGCACATCAGGATCTTTCAGGTGTCTCTGTATTGTGAGAAGATCCAGGTAAAAATCCAGAATTAAAACATCTCTCCAGCCAGATCAATACATTACAAAACTGTAATGATTCCAGCTGAGAATTTCTAAGCGGCTGTAAAATATTAACAGTATGAATTAGCCCTTTGCGGGAAAAGTTTTTGTTGAAACTTTGCTCAGTTTTTTCTGAGCCTACATCCTCAGAATCTATTTGCTGAACCATTTTGTGGACAAGTTTCCTAATAGAAGAATTCAACAATAGAATAATTCCTTTCTTTGGTTTGCTGTATTTTTTTTAATGCAGCAACTGACACAGGCAAGTTGCAGACCATAAATGTGGCTCCTGGCTGCCAAAATTGGACAATCAGACACTTATACAAAAATAATGAATTTTGAGACACTTAGGACTTCTCCAAGGACTTCCTAATATTCCAAAATTCATAGACAGATAGTGAATGAATGTTTATCATCAAGAGTAAGAGTCATGGAGACTCAAAACTGTTAAAATTCTTCCACTCATTATAGCATCATACTGCAAAGAGGCTGGATGAAAGTAAGATGCATAGGCTTCAAAATAAAGGGAAAAAAAGCAATAAAAACCACCATAAACACTGAGATTACAGAAAAGAAAAGGAAATTACACAGAAGGAAAAAACATTTTGGTCACAGTCTATTAAAGTGAATAATTAAGGAACTGTTCCAGTGGTATGTTTATAAAATAAAATGAATTTAACATAAAAAATGGCCCAAATGTTTGTCTCCTACAGCTGGAGGGCAATAAAGTCATAAAAACAAAACAAAACATGTTCTGAAAGGATTATATGAATTTCAGATATCTGAAAGATAAGTGTAGCTACACAATTATGAATATTTTAAAACTAAAATTAAAATACTAAAATTGGAAGAGAAAAAGGCAGTTTCTCCTTTGAAAATAAAAACTGACAAAGTACAAGGAGATGTTTTCAAAGCAGCTAGCAATTGTCTTACAACTGGAAAGCTGAAATGATGTCCAGATATCTGGACATCAGTTGGACAAGCAGATAATGGGAATCTTTTTGTTGCTGCTAAAGAATGAGCTCTGGATAAAGTGGTATCACACCCAATAACAGAACTGTTTTTGCACTTGAGAATTGCTTGAAGAAAACTTCAGAGCCAAAATTAACTCCACAATGTGGTGAAACCGTGATTTCAGTCACCACTGAGCACATTTTTATCAGCTATGCAAAAGCGTGTGATGCTCCCAACATAACCAGATTTGAAGGAGGCTGGATGGCTCAGCAGCTACAAAAACATCTCAATGAATTTTTAAAAAGTCTAGACCACAAGAAAAAAAAGAGGTTAAATATCTTGCTAGAAATGAATAAAGAAATAAAAGTATATTCTATTCTCAGTCACACAGCAACACTGATTGTCCTGCATAAGCAGAGAATCAACACAGCCCTGACAAAGAAAAAATTGGTACTGACAAGGATGTACAAAGCAGTTCAATTATCTGAGAATTGCACCGAGCTGATCCAAAGCAAGAAATAGAAGCAAAAACTCCTACCAATTTTCTAACTATTAAGTTCAGGAAAACCATGGGCCTTCCAAACAAAAATTTATTTAAATGGTGAGCAATTTATTTTTCCACTGTAAGAGTGGTTCTAGATCATAGCAAATTCACATTACTGACACAAGAAACAAAACCTTTGACATATGATAGCAACAGAGATTTCTTAGAGGGCAGGGAATGCTTGTATCAGAAATATTATTGGGGAAATGTGGAATTTTGCCAGAATCAAACCAGTGGACTAAGATACTGTGACTGCCTCGGAGGCAGACATGAGAAAACTATTACAAATAAAATGACAGCACATCATTATGCAACTTACCCAGGGAAAAATTTAAGAATATTTGAAGCTGGCTGGAAAGAGAATAATGTTATGACATGAATGAGTAAAGCCAGCTGATAGTATGAACTGCCTCAAGAAGGTGTTTGAAGATATTCTAGAAGGTGTTCAGATATAGAATAAAAAGGACCCTGGGCTCTCAAAGCAACTCACTGCTGAGCCTGGAGCAGGCTCCAGTTGATCTTGGGAACCTGGGACTGGACACACACATGGAGCCTCCCCTCAACACTTTGGGGACACACAGGACATCCCCCTTCCCCTCAGCCACCATGCCGGCACTGGAGTGGCACTAAAACCGAGAGAAACAAGAAGTCTCAATGAAGCATACAATGTCACTGCCTCCACAAAGAAATTTTAATTGCGTGTAGCACGGTATCACCTTTCCCGTATTTTAGCTTTCAATAAAGGCACGAGATGGAAATTTTTAATTTGAAAAACCAAAGCGTATAGTTATTGTAAAAGTTAAAACTTTTTCTAGGTCGACTTTAGGATTAATTACACTTTCTTTTGTCTGCACAGCTGCTGGTATTAACTTACATTCATTTCCTCTGGAAGCTGAGGTGTCTTCTTATGTTACTTGGATTCAATAATATCTATACAAAAAACTGTTGCTGTAACTGCTAATACACTAGATAAACACTAGATAAATTGTAGACTAACTCATACATTGCTTAGTTCAAGCATAATGGGCACTAGCCTTGGTTTGGCTTTGATATCCAAAGTACATCCACAAAGCAGATGAACCTGTTGAATTGTGGTTTTTTAACCTATTTTACTGTGGTTTTTTTGGGGAATGAGAAACACTTGACTTTCCTTCCATCATTTGTCAGTCTTTCCCTGTTTATCTTTCAAAACAACAATGACAGAGGATAAAGCACCCAAAATCTGATTGTTTGAAAACTTTTAAAAAGCACAGCCTAATGCAATACATAATGGGTTTACATTCATTTCTGCAAATCAAAAACTGCTAATCCCAATAGATTGGGACTATTCACAGTAGTTGCTGGTACCTGCTAACAGGCCCATCAATTGCAGACAAATGGACCATTTTCTCCCCAAATACATAAGGAGGAATGAAATCAGGGGACAAAACAGTGTGGTTTTAGGTCAGTGATTTGTCAGAAGGCCAAAAAACTGACAGACAATGTAACTGTCTCCCATGACTTTAGGAAAGAAAAAAAAATCACTCCCAAATGTAAAAATAGAAAACATATAAATAAACTTGATTTCAGTAAAGGTTTCATGGGATAACTGTCTTATTTCTAAAAGGATTTCAAGGAACCATGGTAATTCCCATAGCTACAGCTGACAGAAAATTTTGATGTACAGTGAGTCATGGACCAGAGCACTGCAGAACAGTTACTGAATTTCTTGCAGCAGAAGAGGACTGAAAAAAAAAGCTAAACTCACAGAAACATTTCTCATTTGGTTTGTGCTTACACCCAGCTGCAGTGACCATTTTAATATCAAGACAAGAATATGTGCAACTCCCTTCATAGTCAAATGTCAGAGTGAGTTTCTGATATGCCCTGTCACAAACATTTCAGGACTCGCTGTTCCATGAGTGGAACTGGGGAAGCATGGTAGAACCCATGAGATAGGAATAGAAAACTTAGCAAGCAAAGATCCACTTTCAGTAAAACATTCTAAAACATGTGTCCCATGTGAATTACACCAGCACAACAGCACCAACAAAACCTTGCAGAGGAGACCTCAAGCCTACACTGAGGCTTGTGAGGTGCTATTCTTCGTCTGCTCCAGTATTTCAGCAAGCCACTCAACTTCTCTAAGTAATATTGTTTAGGACTTTCTCAATGAGATAGAAAACTGGTGATTGTTAAGGCAGATGTGATTTGCCCTGGAAATTTTCCTTTTTAAATATAGTATGCATCACTGCTACCCATAGTAGCAGTATTATGCCAGCACAGCCATGTCAAGAGAGTAAATATTTGCCTTGAATAAAAATATCACAGGAAAATTTCTCCCTCTACAGACAATATCATACACAACAGTTTCCAGAAAATTGCTAATAATCAATCAATGGTAGCTATTTTGCTGGATGGGTTTCCCAAAATTAGGACTTAATTGGAGCGCTCTTCAATGGCAGCTACAGAACTGACAATTCTTGACCTAAATGCTGGTCTGTTTGTGTCTTCTCCTCAGCTTTGGTACTCAATTAAGGCAGCCTTAATTGAAGGCAAACAGCATAAAAGAAATGCTGAGTAACCATGAATCAAGCCTTACTATTTAACAGGCAAAAACAATGGAAGGCTTCCTGGAGTGCTGTGTGATCCATAAGCCCACGTTCACTCTCTGACATAAAGCACACTCACAGATCATTTATTCATGATCTCTTTGCTTCCTGGGACATCAGGGCGCACTGGGGAGAAGTAGCACCCAGACAAATGAATCAGCATGCACCGAGTCAAAAAAAAAAGTCATTTTCTCTATTTGATTCTTCACCAGCTGTCAGATTAATCTTCATTTTCCATTAAGCCAAGCATGCAGAGGATGTTTTTCTAAGGAAAGGACAAACGCTAAATTCCTTGAGCACCCTAACCTGTTACCAGTGAGTAAGCATTGACTGACCTAGGTCTGTGCAAAAATTAGCTACTCTGGAAGTGACTAGAAGGAGACTGAATGAGACTGCTTTTAGTAATTTGCCTGCTTTTTGAATCAGAAATAAATTCAATACATTTGGAGACGGGTAAAGGAAACTCCCAAATATTGGGTTTGTGTCCCAAACTGGCAGAGAGCGGCTCCACCAATTCCAAGGCACAGCTGACATCCAAGTTTCTGAGCAGCCCCAAAGCAGGGAGCACAAAATAGCACCAGAGTGATGCTGCATCATCTGTGAAGCTGCTCAGACAAGAGGGGCAGGCTGGAAGCAGCAGCCAAAATCCTCCTCAACAAAGATCTCACTGAGCAGAGAGTGTTCCAGGCAATAAATTTATGAGGACTGTCATGAAACCAGCCTGGAAAGGGCAGAAGATTCCCAAAGAGACATCCCAAGGTCAATGCCAGTAAAGTAGAGGATTCTCTTCGTGAGACAGCAACACCCAAAGTGTTGAGGGGGATTTTAGTTTTTTTTCAGCCTGACAGAATTTCTATTTCTAGATACCCCAAAAACTCCCCATAATATGAATCCACATATTCAACAGTTGTGTGCCAAAATTTAAATGCGAATTTAAATAATCAGAAGTCTTTATAATGTTGCCACATTAAAATAAAACAACGGAACAACTAGGCCAGAGAGCAATTTAAGCCACTACACGCATGCTATTATATCCATAGCTAACAAAACAAAACTTATGAGCATGCTACAAAATATGCCAAGGTAACTTTAAAGATTTTTTAAAATTAGTTTTATGGTGTTACTCAGACTTTCCATGACTTAAAGACTTGGTGTGAAATAAACAGTTCTGCTTGTGACATTACGTGGTGACTTTTAGATAAAATACAGCACTTGGCATCACATTTTCTACAAGGAAAAGCTCACATAGGCTACTTTTTTTCTATTTTCCATTTATGTCTAAATGCCCCCTACCAAAACTATCAGCTTTTTTCTGCCTTTTCCCCTGCAACAATTGCTCTCTGTATCTCTGACTTCATGTTTTTGAAAGAGTAGATGACAATATTTTGTCAGAAAATCAGAGAAACTCAAAGCAGATAACATCTATGCCTACTTGGTGTTCCACCACATTTTATGTGAGCTAGACAGAGATGTTTGCCTTGAAGAAAAGTAATAGTATCCCTGGTGGTAGCAAAAATATATAACTACAATTAGATTCCATTTTCTTTACCAAATATGCCAAATTAGATTAATTTTTTTAATCAAGTATGCCAAATACAATAATATGGACATTTTATTTCCATTTGACACTAAAGTTAAAAAAAAAAAAAACCACTTCTTGAGATAGTGATTCTATACTAGTAGAATATCTTAGCTTCTTTCATTTTAATAAGAAAACAATTTAACAGCATCCACAAACTTACTTAGACTGAAAACGAAATTAAGTCTCTGACACTTTGCATTATTTTGTTGATTTCTAGACCAGACTAACTGGGTACTATATAGGTGCTAGAACGTATTATATAGGTATTAGAACAGAATCTCTGGGAGGTTTTTTGGATAAGATGTAAGATGTTAAAACAATGCTGAACAATGCTGTTCAAATGATAGGCAAAGTCATGAAAAGTTTTTGCTTGATTACCTTTGAAATTTGAGATGAGCTACCTGGAATTTAAGTTATATTGAATACAGTTACAAATACTTTTCTTTCAGTCTATCACAACATTTTCTACAGGTCAGCAACAAATCTGTCTCTGTTTTAACCTCTGGAGATCAGGGCAATGGAAAACCACAGCAATTTTAAAGTGATGATGTATGTTGTTGGGAGTTGGATCTGTTTCTTTTGTGTTTGTGGAATTTTTTCCTGGTGGTTTTGCTAGGTAACTAATTGCTGGTTACTTTATGGATACTTGACTTAAACAAAGGAGGCAGCAGGTTTCTCCGGGGGGAACAGCAGTGAACGGCAGTTTGGTCCGAGGATACCGCTCCGAAAGGACTGGAGTACCAGGGGACCCTGTTGGTTTTCTCTCTCTCCACTGGATTTCTCTCCAGAGGAAGACTGAACTCATTTTTCGTCACCATCGGACTTTCCTACAGGACTATTTCCACTTCATAGAACTGCATTTACTGCTCAAGGAGGATTTCATCTGGACTGCTTTCACCACCCTGATACTCAGGGTGTCAGGTCACATCCCTGACTCTGTCAGGACATTTTCTGAGGTTTTGTTGTTTCTTTGTTTTTTGCTTGTCTCTTAGTGCTATTACATTTGTATTTGTCTTTGCTTTGTCTAATATTCCTAGTAAAGAACTGTTATTCCCACTCCCAAATCTTTGCCTGAGAGCCTCTCCAATTGGAGAGCCTCCAATTATAATAATCTGAGGTAGGGGGTTTACATTCTCTATTCAAAGGGAGATTCCAGCTTTTGCTGGCAGCTACCTGTCTTTCAAACCAAGACATATGCCAATACTGCTTTATTCAGTTTTTACACGTGAGGGAACTGAGGCACACACAAATCACTGACTCTTGGTGAGCAGACATAAACTGGAGAGAGTAGGACTTCTGCTACTGCTCAACATAAAATCCATTACAAATTACTTTGATGTACATATTTCTTTACAATGCATACATATTTCTTTTCTTTCTTTCTTGAGCTTTGACATTTTTCAGATGCCCTTATGAGTGAAAATAGCATATGGAGTCAATCTGCACTGGCAGAAACACAAATTTAAATTCCTACCTATCACAGCTAAGATGTCCACAATACCCAGAGTATCACCATAAAATTCCAGAAAACTCCAACCCAAACACCATAGCGCCTCAGAAGACTTCAAGCTCTGCCCTTCTTGTCCTTCAGTCCAACCTTTTATCCCCTCATGTTCATGCCCTGCACCTGTGTGCCCTCTGTTCTTGTGGGATTGCTCAGCACACCTGGGTACTTCATGGCTTGTTACCTTCAGTTTTAGTCACCTGCTTTTCACAGCTGTAGCCCATCAGGAATCAGGCTCAGCTGTAACCCTACTCCCAATCACCACAAACCGCGTGCCTGCACCCACCCAGTATCACCAGCATCCCTGAGAATATTTCCACCACACCCAGTTCAGCTCCTGTTCCAGTTCCCCTTCATCCTTATCTCGAATCCTTTTACTCTAAATCCCAAAGCTCTCCCTCATTAAGGCACCATTCCATTTACACAGAGGAAAGCTAATGTGATAAACCAAAACCAGCCTAAATCCATGGCTGGCAGATTTGTTAATTCCCAAATAACCTGAATCCAGCCCCATACAGTCAGCCTCACATAGTGACACTAACAGTGAAAAAGTGAATACACCTCACTGCTCTTCCTATATTTATGTGATACAAATTGATGTCACAACCTGTAGCTCAAATATCTCCTCTCATGAATTATTCCCCTTCATTAACTCCACATATTTCATCCTAAGCCACACGAGTCAGCAGAAGCAGCCTCACTGAGGCTTTCTTGAATGATTGCACTTCACAGTCTCTCTGTTATCGTTGAGCCACTGCATGAATTAATATATGGAATTTATAATGGTTTCCTTTAGTGGTCAGATGGAGAAACAGCACATGGCATAACCTATATGCTGTTACTCCCACATATTAAAGCTTTACATTCCCATGCTTTAGAACCCTGGGTATCTCCTGAAGCAGGGATAAAATAATTTCTCCACAGGCTTTTAATTATTTTCAGACCACAATTCTACCAATTCTTCAATACTGTTCAAAAAGTTAGGTGAAAAGATTCATTATTCCTGATGATTTATGATTCCTGATTTATAGTCTTGCATTCTAAAGGCAGTTTCAGTGTCATGTTTCTATATGAAAATACCCTCTCTCTAATCTCTTTCCTAGTACTGACAAAGGCTACTGTAAATAACAGACTTAAACAAACAAACAAACAAACAAACAAACAAAAAACACTTTGCTGCTTTGGGTCTTTTGTGATGTTTCTACTCCATGTGCCCAGTTGGCTTCAGTACTTCATTTTCTAATACATAAAAGCATAGCAAAAAATACACCAAAGTGATAAGAAATTACTGCTAGATCTCAAGAGAGCACCTAGCTCTACACCCAAATATTTATGGGTAAATAAAGCTGAGCTTCTATCACCCAAACTGCTGCCTCATCTCAGTCCCAAATGATTTGCTCAGAACTAGGTGTCAGCACAGCTGTGTGAAACCCCACAGAACTCACTGTTCTGGTACTTACACCAGCTTCTATGGCTAAATTCTTTTTTTAGGTTCTACCATGCCTTTACCCTAAAACTCAGCTTTCTTACTCTTAACCTCCATTGGAGATCTGTTGGAAAACCAGACAGCAATTATTTAGTTAAACCAACAAAAACTTTGTATGGGCATTAAGAGGTAATTTGAGGCTTTCTTTTAGATATCACTAGCACCATCATCATTTGGAACTCAGAAATTATAAATACAAGGCACTTATAAGGGCAACTGTCTTCTGTTTATTACCATCTTTGTTCTAAAAACTCCAAGAATATTAGGGTGTGCTGTCACTATTTAGACGTGGACCAAATTAAGGGTGGTCAAAATTTCATAGCTTTGCCCTAGTAAATCCATTATTGTCCTGAAGATTAAAGGATGGAAGAGACCCTCAAGATCATCCCAGCACAACCCCTGAACCACACAGGCATCTCTTGAAAACATAGTAAATGTATTTTGAAAAGCCAACCAACCAAAAAGCCCAAACCCAACCAACCAAAAAGAGTAACTTTTGAGAGACATTTTGGTGACCAAAAGGCAGCGGGGGTTTTTTTAGGGTTTTTCCCCTAAATTAAGAGACAGATTTGAGAGGGTTTGGTTTTATTTAAAGCAAAGAACAGTTTTGGTAAGAACTGCTTTTGGGGTCGGAGTGAGGTGTGAAACAGAGTCTGAGGGACCTGAGGGATGCACAGGTGACACCCGGGATAGGACAGGGCACTCCCGAGATAGCACAGGGTATTCCCGGGATAGCACAGGGCACTCCCGAGCCCCGGGCTGGTCAGTGCCTCAGCCGCGCAGCCACCGCTCTGCAGCCCGGCGGGCCGCGGCCCTCCGCTCATCCGCCGCGCCGGGGGCGTTCGCTCAGCTCTGACCCCGGGAATCACCGGGAAACGCCGGGAATCGCCGGGAATCGCCGGGAATCACCGAGCCCCTCAGGACGGGGCCCTCCTCGCCGCCAGGTGTCGCTGTCGCCCCCGCCGGCTGCCAGCGCCGCTCCGACCGC
>WBNO01018264.1:48702-104394 GCA_013400575.1 Peucedramus taeniatus
ATGGCCGCCGCCCGGCTGGCAGCGCGCAGGGACCGAGCCACGGCCTGGGACCGACACGGCGGGACACGGCGGGACACGGCCTACACGGCGGGACACACACCGCGAGGAGGTACCGGCACGGCGGCATGCAGCCCGCGGGGAGGTAGCGGGTCGGCTCTGAAGGCGCGCGGCCGCCGGCGGAAGGGCCGGGCCCTTATTTGCCCGGGACATTCTCAGGCTGGTGTGGGGCGGGTTCCTCCTCCCAGTGCTCCCCTCAAGGTGCTCGGGCTGCGGTGAGCGCTGCGTAACCATCGCACACGCTCACCTCGGAGACTGGGGTTTCAGGCGCTTTCCTCTTTCCGCCAAGGAGAACTCTCAGGAAAAGCGACCGTGTGCTCCTCCCACGGGGAGAAGGAGCGCGCTGGAGCTTCCACCAGGAATTGCTGCGGATTAAGTGATCCCCAAATTGCGGATTATGAGGTCCGTGTGTTCCGTCAGCAGTAGTGTCATTTGAACCAACCGAGGTGATAAACCTGTTGTGCTTTTCTGTACTTTAATATAGGGAATGTCACACAGCAGAGTCAGCGGGCAGAACAGATACCTGACATTGTAATGATTAGTTGTTTTTGGTTTTTTCCTTAGAAGACAAATTAGGCTTCTCGATAAGAACATCTTCCAAGAGTCCTGACTTACAATCCACGTGCAAATTTTGAAAATTGAGACGCTCATTGTATATTGACGTGCTGTGTTCCAGCCACACACACAAACCCCACCTTCCACAGCAGGAATCAGTCAAAAAGGCACGTTAGCACTTGAAACAGGCTGGGTGCACAGACTTCTCTGAGTAAAGTTGTTTGGTATTGCAGAAATTGCTGTTAAAATGTTAACTCAGCTGTAGTGAACTTTGGTTATTAACAGCTCCAGTTACCTTAGCTTGAAACACAGACTTTGTGCAGCTACTAAAAAAAGATTGTCATTACAGCTGGTTCACTAAGATGGTGAAGTTTGATAGGTAGCCTTTTAAAAGAGATTTAAAAATCATTCACACACCAGCTACTGTGAAGAATTTGACTCTCTCCCAGACACAACCAGTACACTGCTTTTCCATTTTTCTGGGTTTTGTCTTTGCAGAACAGGGTGTAGGTGAACATAAACATTCCTATTAAACTACACTAATTGTAATTAAGGTTCTTGGAGGATTTGAGAGCACGTGACTCCTTTCTTTTGGTAGAAGTTTTGTTTTCTGTGTTGTGGTGGAAAATAGTGCGAGATAGGCTCAGGCTCTGGTGTGTTAGGGCCAGCACTGGGCTAGCAACAAACCGGGTGTGAGACCTAAATTATTGTTACTTTTAACCCAATAACCAGTCACCCACGGCCTACAATGTAGACTTTTTTACCCAATTACACAAAACCCCCAACCCATGGAGAAGAAGGTGAAGAAGAAGGAGCAGCCTCTACCTTAAAACTTGCATCTTGTTTTATATATATTACTGTATTCTAAAACCTTAAACTCTAAAGTTTTCCACCATGTGATTCAAACTACACCACTATTCAAACTCCACACCCACAATCCCAATTCTATCATTCCATTTTGGAAGCTTCTCCACGGCCTCAGGTCAAATGCAGTGTTCTCTTGGAGGTCAGTGCCTGTCAGCACAGCAAGTCTAAAATTCTCAGCAACCAGGGTTCCAGCATCATTCTGCAGTGGCTCACTTGGCATTTGGTAATTTAATTTGGTATCAGTGTGTAACTGTGAAATAACTGCCCAATAGAGGGCTGCACACAAAGACCACATAACCCCAAAAATGCACACACATCTGGAACAGCCAATCTTGGCATAGCCCAGCCTGGTTCTTTGGAAGGCTCAGGTTGATCCAGGGTATTGACCTGCACCTGATACACATGGGGAAAAAGTACAGGAAAGTACTGCTGGATGGGGATTGCTGACTGACATCAGCCAGCCTGTGCAGCTTACCTTCTGCAGCTTCCCCTCCCCTCCTCCCCTGCCCCCTTGCCATTAGAAACTTTTTGGAAATGGGATAGGTGAATTGTGTAGCCATCAGCAGTCCCTTTCTGTGGGCAGTCAGGTCTTGGCTGGCAGGGATTGTCCCAAGAGGGGTCCCTAGGAAAACCAGTGACAGAGCAACAGAGCAGGCTGCTGTGTGAACAATTCATCCACCTTGCTTCCAGATTGCTTTTGAGCAAGTGATGCTACTAAAGTTTATGAATAGACTCTTATTTTAGCAAAAAAAAAAAAAAAAAAGCCTCTGAAAAGAATAGAAAATGCATGGTTTAATTCCAGTATAAATTTTAGTTTTGTGTGGACTAGAAGGCTGTGATTTCTTTACATGGTTTTTTAATTACTTAAATCCAGTATGTCAGGCTTACTGATAAAAGTTTGCACTGCAAGTCTGATTGTTTTAATGCTTTCTCTAGGGTGATCTTCACAGAAACTCCTAAAGGCTTCAAAGACTTGTTTTGGGCAAAGTAAATGAAAGAAGTTTTTCTCATAAAGCAAAATGGATCCTTGTTCAGTTGGAGTTCAGCTCCAAGCTACCAATGAATGCCATAAGACCTATTACACCCGTCACACTGCCTTCAAGACCAAACAAGATATCTCTTCATCTGACCTCCTGCTTCTTCAGCTGAGGACTGGGATAACCCTGTCAGAGAACAACACTATCTGCCTCCACCATGCCAAAATTTACATTGAAAGATTTGAAGACTTACAAAAATCCTGTTGTGATCCCTTTAACATCCACAGAAAACTGTCCAAGAAAAACTTGCGAGCTATTGACTTAGATGATGCAGCTTTTCTGAGTGCCAAGTTTGGAAGGCAGTTTGTTCCTGGTTGGAAGCTTTGTCCCAAATGTATGCAGATAATAAATGGAAGTGTGGATGTGGAACCTGAGGAGCGACAAAGGAGAAGGCTGGATCCAGATGTATGTATATGGATCAGTTTTCCCATTCCTTCTGTATTCTGCAACCTATTACTATACTACTATAACTACTACATAAAGAAATTACATTTTTCACTCATAGAAATAAGAAAGGATGTAGTCTTTTAGATGTGCAGGAGTTCCCTGTATTTAAATCTTTGTTTGGGGAACCTTAAAATTCTTCTTCTCTAATTAAATAATATGGCCTCTACGTTTTGAAAGATTGTGTCTACTCATAAATTCATGTAAATACCAGACTGCTGCTGGTGTTTTAAGCTGTTACTCAAGCCTTGCAAACAACATACTCCTCTGCTTGAAACTGAACACTGCAAAATTTGCTTCTAAAGATGTCTCTTCAGTTAAAAATGAAAAAAACAGGCATTTTCTCTAGCAGTTCATTATGGAATGAGCCTGCACTGAGGTGCATTAAGTGTACTCCTGTTGTGGTGTCTGGGCTGTGAAGGCCATGGCATTTCGTCGGGACACTGAGGAACGGGTGTGGGAGGATAGTTTTCCAGGTGCTGAGCTTGGAATGTGGCTGGTGCCCTGCTGGGTGCAGTGCTCAGGCTGTGCACAGGGAATCTGGTGTGGGCAACCAAAACAGCAAGAGCTTGTCTGTGTGCACCCTGAGCAAAGAGGAGTTGCATTCTAGGAGCTGTTCCATTTTTCAGTTATGTCAGTGTGATTAGGAGGATAATTTGAAAGCATTGATTAAAACTGCTATGACAAAGCTTGTGTTGCTGGGGTCAGAGACAGGTGTAGTTCTCCAGCATAAAGACTGTAAGACTTGTTTCTCCTGGGAAATCATAGAATCATAGTTGAAGAATTCATCTAGGTTATTACAATATCCTTGACTGGATCTTTTCTTAAGAATGAAGATTTGTATTTATAATTAAGTGACATTTTCTCTTCCTTCAGGGGCGCACAGCTAAGGCTTTGAAGTCTCTCCAGTTTGCTAACCCAGGACGACAGACTGAGTTCACTCCAGAGACCAGTAAAAGGGAAAAAAGAAGGCAGACAAAAATCTCAGTGTTTAATTCAGACAGGTAAATTGTTAGATGTATTTACATTAACTTTCATTTGAAAATAAAATAGCCTTGATGGTCAGCCTGTAACAGGATCTATGTGGATGTTTGTGTGTGCATGGATTGGGTTCTTGAAGATCACTCATTCCTGAGATTAATAAAAGAAGATAAAACGTTAGTTTACAGTTCATATTTCAGGCAAACACAGAAAGGTGTTTGTGAGGCACAATACTACACAGACCACAGATGAAGCTATTAATACATGCATAAACTAAAATTCTAATAATAAGATAAATTTGAATACCATAAGATCAAGTAGGCTACACTTAAAATATTAGTCATCATCTTTCTGTAAACTCAGTAGTTACACCTGGTAAAGAAAAGTGTGCAAGTTAGGACCTTACCTCACTTTTGAAAAACAGAGTTAATATCCAAATTGGATAATAGGGGATATCAAGTTACAAGCTTCTAATGTGACTGATTTTAGAAAAAAGACATTTTCTATTTGTCAAAATAGGCAAGAAATATCACATTAAGGTGTTGCCCCTGCTCTCCACCTAAGTGTAACTGTACCAGACAGAATCAGACACTAGATGTGCTGCTCACCAAGTACACATCCTTCCCTCTGCCTCTGTTTCTTCTGCTTAGTTTGGACACAGAGTGGAGGTTAGGGCAGTTAGGACTGACAAATGTTGCTAAATACAGTAAGATATGTATATCTTTGAAATTAACAGCATTAAAGTGAACACCTGAAGAAAGCAAACTTCCCTCCTGTCCTGGCTTTGCATGGGAGGCGTTCACAGAAGTGATGCAAAGCTTTTAGCCACTGGAAAGCTGTACAAGGCTCTGTGAAAAAACATACGTTAAAGATGAAAGGAAAAACTTCCTTTTTTCCTTCCAGCCTAAAAAATATCAGCAATTTAGCATCAAAACAATAAGTGGGTTTTAAAACGGAAAATATCTGTTTGTTTTTCACTGTACAGGCAAGTTATTCCAGCCAAGAGCAAGGTGTATGACAGCCAGGGGCTGCTGCTGTACAGCGGGATGGACCTGTGTGACTGCCTGGATGAAGATTGCCTGGGCTGCTTCTACGCCTGCCCCAAGTGCGGCTCCAACAAGTGCGGCACCGAGTGTCGCTGCGACCGCAAGTGGCTCTATGAGCAGATCGAGATCGAGGGAGGGGAGATCATTAGGAACAAGCACGTTGGATAGGGGACATGTGCATTATTGCATTCTGGCTGCGTGGGCCATGCTTTGGTTAAACACAGCACATGCAGCATTTAGTAATTTAGTGAAAGCTCTTGGAACTTGTCACGAGCCACGTGATGAATGTGCTCACTCTCACAGTCATTTTCAGTATGATTATGAACAAAACCAAACCAAGTTATGTTCATCCATAACCATACTGCTGTCTTTTCATATTTGAGTCTGCATTGTGCTCAAGTTTCTTAGTCATGCAGGTAGGATCTCACTGAACAACTGTATTTAAGTACAAGGTGCTGAATTCTAATGTGATCTATCCTGAGCCACTCACTTTTATGGAATGTACCATTCCCATGTATCCCTCACTTCTCTTTCTCAAATTCAGGGTTTCATGGGTTTTAATCTGTTCTATGTGAAAGTTCTCAGTGAAGTTACATGCAGTATTAATAGAGCTCTTTTTCTAGTATTAATGGTGAATACTGTGTCTTCTATAGAGTATTGAAGCTACACCTGATAAATCCAAACCTGTTCACTTAAAAAGGAGTCAAAAGCATTTAGATGTTCCGGTCTCACCCCAATTAGTGGGATTTGAGGTTAAGTTATCCTTATGAATTCATAAGGATATGAATTCATATTAAAATACTGAAATTAACCTGTCAAGGTATTGTGTTAAAGTATTACTTATTATTTTGTTCGTTTCTGTAGAACAAAATTAAAATCATTTTTCTCTGTTATCAGTCTGTAATTGGACTGAACCAGTATTTCAACAGCCCTCTCCCCAATTTTTTCTCTTTTTACTGATTTTTAAGGTTTATATGCAGCTGAAATGAACTTGTCTGTTTCCAAACAAAGTTTATCTAGACTGTTACCAAAAAAACCCAGATGAATGGAAAGTATCTTTGGTTGATACATTATCTTTCCTCATTAACCTTTTACACTATAACAAGGCTTATTGAAAAGATTTTATAAATTAAGTCTTAGTAACATTTTTATTCTTCTTTTGTTGTGATTTATATAAATTTCCTATTCTTTGATGACTTGGAAGATCTGAATGTTTGTTGGGTCATGTTTTTTCAGTAATACTGAAGTTGTATAACCTTGCTATGTGCTCAGCAGATTTTTTTCTGTTCTGGTAAGTGTCATGAATGTTGCCTTGCCAAAATCCAAAGTTATGCTTTGAGTTCTGCTGACATCTGCTGGTCCTACTGGAGTATAGACACTGAGATGCTACATTTGTATTAAATGTTACTAAAATAATCAGACTCTTTTTTTGGTCAGAGCATTGGCACTTGTTGCAGTGGATGTCTCTCTGTTTCACCTCTTAAGCAATCTTTTGAATTAGGTGAAAATATAAACATGTTACTTCCAAGAGAGTGAGGGGGGAGAGCTGTTTGAGTAATCAGTAATTTACATGTGTTTATTATTTATTTTAATTAGACCAGAGTTGGCAGTGCCCACTGTTAATAAACTTAACAGGCTTCCATGTGTGTGATGAGTGTAACCCCTTCAGGTCCGCTGCCAGATTTTGGATTCATTACCTATCAGTAACTTAAGTTGCCTAGAGCATCTCATTATTAGAACTGTATTTCTCCATCTCCATTAGTCTGTGCAAAGTTAGTACATTCAGCCTCTCATTTTATAGCTGCACTAGCAGGTGATTACTTTCCCAAGTAAAACACTTGTTTCCTAACAGAATGCACAGGATTGCTGTTTGACTAAAAACCTGCATCATGTAGTGAGTACTGGCCCTAAGGATACTTAGGGTTTAGGGTTTTTTCCTGGTAAAAAATGACATTTTGGTGTTGGCTATTCACGTGTCCTCCTAACATATTTAGGACATTTCCATTTAGCTGCATTTCCTTATCATGCCTAGGCTGTAGTGTGTTTCTAAGTTCAGCATGTTTTTATACAGTTCCACGTGCCCCACAACCATTTTTCTCTTAAAAGACATTGTTACAAGTCACTTTATCATCTTGCTAGATTTCACCTGCTTACAGCATGAATTTCTCTTTTTGCTGTTTTTATAAACACCACACAAACTATTTTGTTATCATCTAAAGTGAGTGCATGTGACTCCCAGCAGCACATGTACTTCCCCATCTGCCAGAATTACTCACAACTGTTAAACAGGACATTATTTTAATAGAGCCAAAGGAAACAACTATTTTCCATGAAATCAAAAATCCATAACCACTTTAGCTGTGCATGCAGTGAAGCCAACTGCAAGTGTACCTCAGTGGCTGTGTTAAATTTTTTGGTATTAATTGCAAAAATTTATGCCTTGGCAAGGTTTACATGTTCAAGAGACAATGACAATAAAAGATTCTTCTAAAGAAGATTATTCTTTATGAAGAATGCATATCCCATGAAACAGTTTGGTTTTACTGAGCAGAAACTCCAGAACTGTGTAAGAAACCAAGCCAGTCCTTAACACTCTACTTTCTCACACAGAGCAAACTTCACTTTAAGTTTAGAAAATGGCCAAATTTAACATCTTCAAAAATCAGTGAGGGTTCTCTCCTGTTGACCCTGTGAGAATTGCTGCACAGCCCTGTGGTCAGACCAGAGATGGGATGTGCCCCTTTGTGAAGCTGAACTTTTAAAATCAATTAAGTATCCCTTGGCATTGTGTTAAATACTCAAATAATAGCACAGTGCAGTCAGGTAATTAACTCAGAGAAGGTTTACACTAACTTTTTCAGCATTATGTTACAAAAAGACATTTATGTTTTGGAGCATGTTATAGCCTTATTCTTAGACACAGCATGAATTTGGGTTTTTTAATCATTTAAATTCATTACTTCAGTAACTAACATAAGAGAACTTCTAACTTTTAAATCTCTTACCATTCAAGACATCAGAAAGAGCTACACAAAAATTGTAATTTTGCTAACCCAGAAGTCAGAATGAAAGCTTCTAAAGGAAAAGAAGAAAGTAGTTAAGGCGACAAATGTTTACCTATTTTAGATCTGTTTTAATGTTCCTTTCAGCCTTTTCTCATAGGCATTACTTATATTAGCCAGACTGGATCAATAAACAGCTGCACAAACGCTCTCACTGAAATCCCACAAGGACACAGCTCCAGAGAGGTTAAGTGCATATCTGTCCCTTGGTGTGTGACAGAAACAGCTACAGCAGTCAGCATCAAAGCCTGAGTTCTGAGTCTCATGGCAAAACACAAACACACCATTGCCAGCTTTGTTTTCCTCTAAAATTAGAATTACTTTCCTTTTGTTGTATTTGTGTCCCGATAAATGCAGTTCCAGCATTTTTCAACAGATCTCTCAGTGGAATTTGGAATCTAGAACTCAAATTTGCCCTGGACCAGGACAGATGTGCTGACATATGCTTGCATATGTCACATGCTTGTACCTCATGATCCAGGTCTTTCCTCCAATAACTCCTCAGCAAACATTCTGAAAGCTTTGTTCATCTTTATACTGGTTTCTAACCACTCAATACCACACTAATACAACTTTAAATAAAGGCCCCTTCAGACACTTCTCTCCAACTTAAAATTATACAGCTGATAGCAGAGGAACAGTTTATTGAAATGAATATATTCAAAGATCATTAATTACAATTGTAATTACAAATTACAATATTCACCAGTGTAGAAGCCATAACCAGAACTACTGTTACTCATTCACTGCAATTAGATTTCAAATCATCAGCTCTCCTCCAACATGTTTTAAAAAATATTGTAGGGAGGTGTGAATCCTTGCCATTGAACTGTCCAGTTCACTGTTTGAAGGAATTTGGTGCCATTATACCACTCTGAAATAGGGAGTTTCCATGTTTCCAGTCCCTCACACCCAGCAGAGAGCATCAGCTCACTGCAAACCTGTTCTTGAGTTCCCTGGTGCACCTCCAAGAGATGCCACCCCAGAGCTGGAGGATTCCTCAGAGAGGAATTCATGGACACATTCAGAAATCAAGCACAGGACAAGAGAAGTGTTACCCACAGCCACGAGGCTGCAATAGAGCTGACTCAGGCACAGGATTTGCACTTAACAGGAATTGATTTTCTTTTTGGGCTTTATAAGAGCTTCACACCCAATCCCCAAACACTTCAATGATTGCTGGTTCTTTCAGAGGAGAGCAGCACATTTTTGTAGATACATTTGCACTTTACATTTCACTGTGAAAGCTTGGTTTAGATCTCCTCCCTGAACATTGCCTCAGAAATGCGGTATTGGTTAGCCAAGATGGCACTCACAGCAGGCCCAAAATGGAAGACTTTCCCAGACAAACAGAGAAGTACTCAGACAGCATTTTACCAGAGCAGCCACAACAGCAGCCAAAACAGCCTAGCCTAAAGTGTTGGGCTGGGGTAGGGAAAAGATAAAGAGAGACAGGGACTTTCCCTGGTTCTCCTGCTGTTACGGTGTTTTAATACGTTCCAGTAGTTATTGAAACCCCCCAAGTTAATACAGTTGGTCTTGCCCTCATAGACTTCCCTCCTACCCAAATGTCTGTCAAAGAAGCCCACTCCCTACCTTCTGGACCCTTCCCTGTCCATTAAGACAACCCAGCCCCTTAGGCCTATCTGTTAGCCTAAACCCTTCCCCTTATTCTGGAAAGATCCCTGTCTTTCACCTGGGGATCCAATCCCTGTCTGGAACCTCTCTCCTCCCACTATCTTGATTTGTTAGAACCCCTGAAACCACACCCAAGAAGAAAGTTATTGGCTATTATATAGTGTCCACCTCCTATTTTAGAAAGTTTTAAAAGCCCTTGCACTAAGGTTCTTGGGGCTCTTTTTGCCTGTGTTCCCTTCTCGCATTGTTCTACCCTTCAGTAAGCTTGCTGGATTTCTACACCGCAGAAGAGCCTCCTCTGCCTCCTTTATTCAATCCTCGCCAGTCCTCCCGGAAACTTGGCTGCTGACTTGGCTGCTGAGCTACAGGCTCAGAGGTTCTGGCGTGGGTGAAACTCCTGCCCAGCCAGTTCCCCATACTCGCCATTGCTCTCCGGGACATCGCAGAGCTAGCCTGGACTCTGGAGGACAGTGGCATCCTACCATAACCAGGTGGTGAGAAAATTGCCCTAATTCTTCTCTTCTTCCCTTTGGTAGCCCTGTGCATGTACTCAGCAGCAGATTAAATCTGGATCACACACCAAGTGACTTGTAGTTCTAGTTAGGACAGTATTAACAACTTGTGTTATAAGCTCAGCTCTCCGTCCTATCCACAGATGTCAGCATTACCTACTGCAACCTCCTGAGAGTGGCTCCATGCAGAGCTCCAGCCTGCAGCCTGAAGTAAAAGCAATTCTCTTCTATCATCTTCTGAATTTCTCCTTGTTATTCTTCCATTTTAACTGATAGTGCTACCTATTTTTAAATGGATTGTTTTAGCTGCTAAATTAGAACCATGAAGTAGACAACATTAACTAACATATTAAAAAGAATATATATATGTATACACCAGCAAGCACCAGCTGTGCAGCCTGGGTAAGCTGGTTACCAGGACCATCACAACTTAAATTCTCAAGGAGAAATCACTGGGAATTCAAAGATTCCTACTTCCTTCCCAGCTTCAAAGGCCTCACAAGTCATCTGAGAAACCTTTTAACATAACTGCTTGGCTTAAAGATAGAAAATAAGATTTTACCAAATTTCAGTAACGTAAGTTTTCTTAATTCACTATTTCTATTTCATCCTGCATTAGAGTACCTTATAATCCAGGTGAGAATGAGTTTTCTTCTCACTTCATCAATTTTCTGTTGCAAGTTTGTAGCACGCAAAAAAAAACCCAAAACCCACAAACAACCAAAATCCCCATGCTCAAACCTCCAAGCCGCTCCTCTCCTTCTGTTTTATACCATGTCAGTGCTCTCTCAGCTGACTTGCTTGTCAGCTTTCAGTCAGATGGGCTGGATCTTGACAGCTGACTTCAATGCTCCTGGAGCTTCTCTCTTAACCATCTCTTTTTAGTAGTCATTATAATCAGAGTGATTATATTTTGGCTTGGTTTTCACTTGTTATCTTTGTGCTGCTTCTTGGGAGTTTCAGTTCAATCTCTAAGAGAAAAAGTCAGAGGTGCTTCTGTGTTAAATACACCTGTGCAGGATGCCAAACCTTCAGCAGGCTCCTTAAATCATACAGGCTCCTCATGTGAGCACTGAGGGAGCCCCAAACCTCTGCTGCACTGTTCCATGGCTCAATAGTGAGCTCCTAATCACAGTCCTGGTGATTTGAGTGAAATTGCTTAGAGCAGTGAAGGAAGCCAAGCAAAGAGCTGTGTTCTGCCCAGGTGAAACGTGTCAGGATGAAATGCTGAGACTGACAGAGCTGTTAGGACAAAGACACCACTCACTCTCACTGGTTCTATGTGAAACAGGAGGAGAGATTGTGCCCAAGCTCTCAGGATCCTCAGAAGCCACTACAAGAAAGTGGAAACAGCTCCAGAGTGTACAGTGCACACCTAAAATAAAATCGCATTCTGTTGTGGGATTCCCAAAATAAAATGCCGGGTAACCTTTGTTCCCTAAAGATCCAGAGAAGCCTGAAGTGCCAAATGCCTGGATCTGAACTTCAGTACTTATGTTTGTTTCCCTTTGGAGTTCAGGATGGGGCTTGGAGATGGGGACAGGGCAGCCAGGCGGGCACAAGCAAAACAGATGACTTTTCTTGTGCTTTCTGTTGGATGTGGTCAGTACGAACAAACTGGGTAGAAAGCAGTAACTTGTACTAATGGGAGCTGGTTATATCTCCAGACAAAACCAGAATTTTATTTTTCGCAGGAGGTTTTCTTACCGTTGGATTTGGGGGTTTGGTTTTGCTTTTATGAAAAACCCCAGAAAGGCCAAATTTATCCAGCCTAGCCTGTGCCGGCTACCTCTGCTTTATGACTCCCCTGTGTTAATTTCTTCTCTGTGAACTGCTGACTTCTTGGAGTAATGATTGGGTTACTGGCTGTGGTTTGGAGCAGATGAGGATGCAGGGCTGCTGTCAGAGGACATCTGTCACAGGAGCTGCTGCAGAAAATATCTTCAATTTCTTCTGAGCTGGGAGGGGCCTGCAGCACCCAGCTCTGTGTTAAACTGGGCTACCATCGTTTTCCTTGTCCACCCTCTGAGCACATCCTGACTCCTTGGCTGGAAATTCTATTTTTGCTCCAGACTGGCAGAAACTACCTAACTAACATTCTACCTGTAACTTATTTAATTTCTGTCTGCACGGTCTTATTTAACTTCTGTCTGCTCCAAATGGTGCAGGGCTGATTCAGATCTCAGTGATATGTGTGTGTGTGTGTGTGTGCTTGTAGGTCTGTAATGTGCAGTAAATCCAGCAAAACCGGGTGGATCTCCTCTCTCAGAAATACCAAGTGCAAGTAGCATGGGTATAATAGTGGATACCTCTTATTGCCAGTGATCTGGATTTGTTTGAACCTGCCCAAGAAGGAAGAAGTAAAACCACTTTTCTGCCTGAGTGTTCTGTCCCACAGGGTATGAGGAAAAGGGGACCTGCACTCAATGCATTGACTTGGGTTGACCTTAGTAATTATTCAACAGTTAGCTGGAAGGCTGGAAACTCTGTATCTTCTGTGCTTCAGTGTGATTTTAAAGGCCCATCCATCAGCATTTAGACACCACCATGTGCAACAGAGACAGCCTTGGAGGAGCAGACTGGAGCCCTTTCCCCTTTCATATCTCTTCTTTCCACTGACACCACTAATCTCACAACATTCTTTTTCCCAACATTTCACAACATTATTTTTATATGTGAGAAGCATGTGATGCTTCTCACATGTCCAAAATTGCTATGACATTTCAATTTTCTTTAATTTTTTCTTTTGTTTGATAGAGTCGCAGACAACATTTCTATTGGAATAAAAAGCAAATAATGCATGTCAGAGTATGCATCAGGGAACATCAAATTATTTTTTTTTTCCAATTACGAATCTATTTCAAATAGGGTAATGCAATTAAGGGATAATTACTAGAAGTGCAAAGCCAAGGTTATGATCAGAAATGGTTACTCTTTCACTTCAAAGGGCTGACTAAATAAAACATTCCTGTGGGGCAAGTTACCCTGCATTTCTGCAGGTATCCAGAAGTAACAGTCTGGCACTACAAGGAGAGTGGCTCTTCCAGTATAAACTCCCATTTTAGGAAAGGGGACACATATAAGTGGCTTTATCATTGGTTGATAGTGGTATAAGTTCACTTCAAGATAGGATATTAATTAGTAATACATTACTAGTTTTTAATAAGCAGCATCATAACACACATTTAAACAGTAATTATGGCAAACTAGTCATGCTTCCTTAGCAGTGAGCTTAGTTTGAGCTGCCATTGCTTTGATAAACAATCAGCAGCAAGATAAAGAAGCAAAAAGGTAATTCCAGTGTTCTCCAGGCTTTGCTCACTGGGCAGCTCCTCCCAGGGCCAAGGGCTGCTGTTCCCCAGCAGGGGAATCAGGTGTGGTGAAGGAGCTGCAGGGCACAGCCCTGAGCCCACAGTAGCTGTGGTGACCTCCTCTTAGCCAGGTCCAGGGGCCCAAAGAGCCTGGCACTGGTGAGGTGGCTCTGGCTGTCCATCCCCATTTTGGTCCCAGACCAAAACTGAACAAAGCAAACATGTGTGCTGCACTTAGAGGGGCCCTTCAGCTGCCTGAGGAACACATTCCCTGTCCTTTCTAATAGCAAAGGACCTCAGCCTGAAACACTGCCAGAGGGACCTCCCATCTTCCTGCATCCTCCTGTACCCAACTGTTGCCTCAGGGTTTAGCTTCTGTATTTTCAGATTCTGTGCTGCTTTAGTGTGCACTTCTGAGCTTCATATCAGGGGATGGTGAGCTCTCTGCACAGAGCAGGGAGACAAAACAATTCCTTCTCTAGCTGGGGACCAAGGACAAATGATCCAAATCTCAGGCCCAAGAGCACAAACAACATGGACTGAAGAGAGAAAAACAAGAAGGATGGGACTGCATGGGCTGAAGCTGCAACTGGACAATGATCTCCAATCTGCAAATGGAGCAGAACTGATCAAAGTGAGAGACCCCGTGCCTGGTCATGCGTTTTGGGACCATTTTGGTTCCTCTTGGGTGTAGCCCTGGCTGGGTTCTTGTGCTGCCCAAGGTGGATTTGAGGAGATCTTTTTAATAAATGCCTGCTTTATTCTTTAGCTCTGTCCAGCTTCTGCTCTAGGTCAGCCTTCACAAGGCATCAACCACCATGGCAGAGATGGAGCCATGCGGACAGCCTCGGGGGAAAATTGGGGATCCCTTCTCCCATGGAGGGCCTGTCTCCTATTAGGAGTGTTGGGGTGAGCCAGATGTTCTCCAAAGTGCAGGGTTCCTCTTCCAGAGCTGATTTCACTCCTGGGGAGCAGCATGGCCCTGCTGTACCCCAGCTCATCTCGGGGCCATCCTTTGGGAATCCGGCTGTGGCAGAAGTCCAGCTGTGCCAGCTGTGCCACCCACACGGAGCACAGAACTAAAAACCACTTTCCTGTGGCACCAGCATACTTTTCTAACTAGCACAAAGTACTGTCAGCCCCTGTGCCACTGCCAGGACCCTGCGGCTTTTTCCTTCAGCTGGCTCAAAGAAGGCTGAAGAGGATCTAAAATAGCTCATAGCTATGGGAGGTGTGATTATGGAGGTGAGGGTGCTTCAAACTTTATTCAGTTGAAGTCACGGACTCCCACCCTTCAGAAGTCCAAACCTGCTGGAAATTCTTGCCTTTCTGCAGCAGCCTGTCTGCTGCTGTAATGCTTCAGCGTCAGAAATGATTAGTAAGGTTTTGGCAATCTCTTTTATTTAAGTGCAGGAAATAAAGCAGCAATCCTTTATTATTAGCTGCTTTATTGGACTGGTAATAGCGCCTAAAAAGGGTTGGGGCTCCAATTTGCTCCACTTGGAGCCACTGTTTGCTGTGAGAGCACGTGGTCTCATTTCCTGCAGGGGCTTCAGAGGGACAGGGACTGAGTCTTGATCCTGCTTCATTTGTCTTCATCTTTTTTCTGGAGCTGGCTGGCAGGCAATGCAAAGTACCTGTTAACTGCACCATAACAGCAAGCCTCGTTTCAGTGAGTGTTCCAAACCACTTGAGTATAAATGCAGTGGTTTCAGCTGTGCCCACTGGCTTTCCCCTGCCAGGCCCAGAAAAAGGGTTTCATGATGTTTTCAGGGAGGCAACTGAGCCCCATGGAGCCACACACCCCAGATAACACAGTGTAGTGGTGTGTGTTTTGATTTTGCCTCTCTCACTGTTGTATTTTGGGAGGGTTGTAAAGTTATGGTTTGCCCCATGTTACCCCTGTCCCTTCCCCTTATAGTGGTTTTTGTCCAGGTTTTCCCACCACTCAGGGTGTCCATCAGCCTGCTCACCCCCCGCTTTCCCCCGTCTCTGCTATGTCATTCCCAGTTGTCCTGCCCCCCTTCATGTCAATTAAGTTTTCCCTGCTCAGCTTGTTCTCGAGGTTTCTGTGTCAGTCACCTTGTCCCCCGTGTATGGTTTGTTGTGTGGGTTTTCTCCCACCCCTATGTTTTCCCTATTGGTTCAGTGAAACAGATCCTTATCCCTGTTGTAACTACCCACTGGCTGCTGTACCCACCGCCCTGAGTCAGAGGTTTGATAAGCTCTTGCTGAGCTTTGGGTGGGTCCACTTCGTCTTGTCCCTTCAAGGAGATTAAAACTCTTTGGAATACCTTGACGGAGTGTCCGGCTCCTGGCTTTCTTTATCTCGGGATTCCAGTGGCTTTTCTCTGCAGCTGAACCCACGCAGCTGCCCTGACCGCCACCGCAGCCTCAGGGGAGGTTTTGGGGCTGCCTCTGGTGTGGCTCCCACCGCCACAAAGGGGCAGGATAGCCGGATTCCCCGCCTCGGGGCGGCGAGGAAAGGCCGCAACACAGAAGGGTTTGGCCCCTGGTGCTGTCAATCCCCTTGGGCTCCTCTAATGAGAAGCCAGATGGTGAAACGAAACATACAGAATTTGTTTTATAACATTACTTTAAAAACAAATATAATAATATTAATGACAATAACAACATGAATAATAATAGTAATGATGATGATGATAATAATCATTATAGTAATCGTAACATATTTATAGTGTTTAAGTGATAAATTGTTTTATTTCTCATGTCATACATCCAAAACATTTATTTTGCCTGCATCCCACAGTACCTGAGGCAGACAAAAATGCTCCTCTGTTTACAAGCTAGGCAAATGAGGCAGAACAGCAGACCAGGAAATACTGAGCCCTATGGAGCAAACAGAGAGTGTAAAAGCAGCTGAGGTAAAGCATTTCCCCTCATTCCCTGGAGGTATTTCCCCACCTCAATAACTGGAGGAACAATAAGTGAATAAATACAATGTCCTATTTAGCTGTGTTGTTGTTGGAGCCCTTTATCTGCAGCGTACTCAGAAAAAAACTTTTGGATTGATCTGGAGTGCACAAGTGTCACCCCCGTCCCGGGGGGGTGACACAAGAACGACACGGAGCAGCTCTGGTGGTAGCAAACTGAAAAAAACTCTTTATTAAAACATCTGACTCCATGTATATATCTTTTTAAAATCCCAGTGTCATTGGAGGGCTACAGTGCCACCACCTCAATGCCACTGGGCAACCTAACTGTCTGTCAGGTTGCTCGCCCTCCATAAAGAAATGCAAAACAATAAGTTATTTACATAAAGTGCTTGAGAAGGTTTGTGCAAAGAATGCAAACATCAGAAGGCTTAGTAAAACTTGAAAAAATCAGGGCGACACACAATCCTGTTTTCTGTTAAAGTGTATTAATACCAGGTTCTGTGCAATTAGTGGAAAGTCAATTCCCATTACTAGTTAACATTATTGAGTATCTGCTTTCTTTAATAAAAACCTATGTCCAGCATAAAGACAATAAATCAATAAGCAGCCACTTTCTAAATCCATTCTGTCTCCTCCAAAAATGCAGAGAGTGCTGCCATTTGGAGTCAGAATGGATTTACAAGAAAAGATCCCCTGTAACTCCTTTTTTTTTTTTTTTTTGGAAAAGCTTTGCTTTTTTCTAAGAGCTGTACACGTGCAAAGTGGTGTTTAAGTTTAACATTCATTCAGCAGCATCTCAGCCTGGCTTGGCAGAAATTAGAGAAAATTAGAGAAATTAGAGAGTCTCACATGTTTGAATCAAATATAACTGTTGTGATTTCTTTTTCTGTGAGGCCCTGGCACAGAAAACTCATGACTGTCCCACCCCTGGGGGTGTCCAAGGCCAGACCAGATGGGCTCTGAGCAGCCTGGTCTGGTGGGATGCTGCCTTTCCAGAGGTCATGGGAAGGAATTGATTGCATCCTACCATGACAGCAGAGGTTCCTGAGTGCCAGGAGCATAGCTAAAAATCAGATCTGCAAAAGGTGTGCTAAGAGTGTTTTTATGCTTCTATATGTGCAGGTTTCATGTCTGGTTAAGCCTCAAATAAATGAGGAATTCTATTTGAAATTAACCAAAAAAAAAAAAACCCAAAAAACACTAGAACAGGAAGAAAAAAAAAAAAAACCTTGTTTTTCTTGGGTGAGAAAAATGAAAGCTAAATGAGAATTGAGAGGAGGTGTGAAAGATTTATTGTTCTTCTCCTGATGTTTCTTTAATTTACTCTTGGTCTTCACTTTGCCCATGGATCTGCAAAAGCCCAAAGGCTGCTGCTGGAAAGGGAATAAAAGGCAGCTGAAAGGCAGCTGCTATTCTTCTGCCTTTTCTGTTGATGTTAATGCCACCTGCAGGATCAGGGGAAAGGAGGGACGGGGTGGCAGAAGAAGCTAAAGATGGCTCAAGGAAAGCAAATGTATTTTCCTTTGTTCTTTGCAGAGAAGGAAGGAAGGAAATAAAGCTCCTTTGCCTGTTTTAATGATTATTTGCTATGCATCCGAGCAGCTGAGTTGTTAGTCAGAATGAATGTAGATTAAATTCAGACATAGACAAAGCTATTTGTAGAAATTTGGGTTTTATAGACACATTGGCAGTACTTTTTCCCCAGAAGTGTTACATTTTGGTTTAGCTGAGGAAAAGGAATTGTATTCTGTGATTTAATTACACGATTGTGACTCACACTTTGTTACAAATACTGAACAGTGAAAATGGAAGCAAAATGCAAGCTATCTGTTAGGTAAACATAATCTTTTAAACTGTTGACTGAATTTGAATAATGAATAAATTGGAGGAAATGGCAATCTGCTTGTGGAGGTTTCAGAAAAATAAAGAAGGGCTAATCTCAAAAGGTAAATTATTAATGCTGGTGTATTCACGTTGCTCCTGTTATTTGTAACATAGGAAATGTGATTTGTGTGTATGTGTCATTTTAATATTAACTCACTTGCCAGCTCACATCTAAAATAATGAGACAGATGCAAGTCTTTCATTTCCAGAGAAGCATTTTTAATGCAAATTAAACCAATATGGTCAAACATTCTGCCCAAAGAAGAGCAAAAGGCTGGAGTTTGGGAGGTTTCACACTCTTCATTTCTCCACCTGTGGTGGGACATGCACACATGGAAGAGGATGGTGACACCAGCTTCTGTTTCTGAGTTTAGCACATGCTGGGCTCTTGTCTGTAGTCAGCTTGACCAGGAGCAACAACAGCACTATAAAAAAAAAATTAAAAATCAGATACTTGGACACAACTGTGTACAGCTGCATGGCCTGACAGTTAGGGAGTGAGAGCTAATGCTCTTGGAGAAGCCTGCCAGTGGTAACTCTGTAAGGCCACAGCAGTAGAGAAACACTCGTGTCCTCTCCTCCTGTAAATGGGTCCATGTGAATTACCACGGAATTTTTCTTGGGCATCAAAGGCAGACTGGGTCTCACATGGCTTTGAAGCTGCTCAGAACAAGGAGGGAAATCCCCTGATTTTGGAAGGAAATCTCCTAGAAAGCTGGGGAGATCCCTCATGAGAGCAGATCTCCTCTCAGGATCCTTGTAGGGCTGCAGCTCCTCTCCCTTCCCTGCTCATCGTGCCTGATGTGTTTGCACCAGAAAGGGAACAGTGGTGAGCAGCCCCAGCCACCACACCCCTGTGGAGCACCCATGGGCCATCACTCTTCCAGTGGGCTGTGTTCAGCCCCACTGAAGTCAAGTTCACTCGTGGCCTTCTCACACCTCCTTGCTCCAGGTGGGGGAAATGATACCTCGGGTTTTAGCTTTTTATTCTTTCTTTTTTTCAATTTTGTGCTGCTTTGGTGTGTGGGTCTGGGTTTCATATAAGGGGTAGTAAGGTGTAGGTTTTCATATTAGGGGAGGGTGAGCTCTCTGCACAGAGCAGGGAGACAAAACAATTCCTTCTCCAGCTGGGGACCAAGGACAAATGATCCAAATCTCAGGCTCAAGAGCACAAACAACGTGGGCTGAAGAGAGAAAAACAAGAAAGTTGGGACTTCATGGGCTAAAGCTGTAATTGCAAATGGACTAAAACTTGTGACCAAGCCCTCTTTTGCTTCCATCTTGGAGCCACCTGGGCACTGCCAGGGTGTGGCCTTGGAAGGCGCTTCAATAAATACCCACTTTATTCCCCTTAACTCCATCTAGCCTCTGTCCCAGCAACTTAAGAAGGCATCACAGGTGTGAATGAGTGTCACACACAGGGGAGGAAATGTGATGGACAAAAAAAGCTTGGACCTATCCCCACCCAATGCAGCTCTGAGCTGGGATTTTGGCTCTCCACATGGGAAACACAGAGCATTGAGTAGAACCATTCCCCTTGGCCTGGGTGGTTATTTTAGACCAGAGCAGCCCTGTGGTGACAGAGCACAAGAATGAAATAACCCTCACCAGCTCCAAGATCAGCTCTCTCAACCACACACATAGAAGAAATAATAGTGAGAGTTGGTTTTTTGTTCTCAGCTTGGGCAAACTTGTGCCAAATTCAGTGGAAGTTCACACCTACGAGCTCCAATGTGTGAAAATAATATTGCCAGGCAAAATTCAGCTCTTATTTCCATACCACAGGAGGACAGCAGCTCAGCTGCAGCTACAGCCAGGTGAAAATGCCTCTTTATTTAACTCAAAGGGTGGTGGAGCAGAGGTGAAGACACTGTGGGGCTTGGGCCAGTACCTCTCTTCTTTATTCATGTCTTCAGCCCCTGCTGTCTTGGGTGCACCCAGCTGAGGCTGCTGAGTTGCCCTGCACAGAGGCCAGGAGTTTGCTGGCTTCCTAAAGGCTTAGAAATTCCCTCTCTTTTTATTTTCCATGCTGCTGATTTAGTGTTCCCCAGAGGCGGCTTGTTAACAGCACACACCGTGGCCAAAAATTAAAAACAACAAAAAAAGAGGAGTAGGGTGGGGAGAGGGGAGGAAGGATGAGGAAACAAGACATACCTGCAGCTGTGTATTCCCTCTGTGTCCCACCAGGAGTGTCATGCAGAAGGAAAATTGTTCCATCAGTGCCTGTGTTAGATTCATGACCCCACCACAACCTTGAATTGGCCTTTAGTTGTCGCTGATGGGAGCTGAAGAACAGCTCCTGTCGACATGATTGCTGCTCTCCAATGAATCAGAACACACAGGGCACAGAGCAGCACATTAAACTAGCAACAGAAATATATCACTGCACTTTTATATAGATGTATTGCTTTTGCCCAGGCACATAAATGATTGGGCTATCCACTTATTTTTTTTTCCCAAGGACTATAAATTAAAAATAAGGTAAGGGTTTGGAAATTATGTTCTCTCTCTTTCCCCCTCCCCTTCTCTCTCCTTTATTTTTTTTTAACAAAGCTGGGTAGCTATTTTAGGCCTCCAGTAAAATATTTTAAAGGTAATCTTAGTGCCTATGCCTACTTGACCATCCTTTTTTTTTTCTTAGAGAAATCTAGCAGTGCAATTCTTGCTTAGGTAATTTAACATCTCAGTTTGATCACACTAACTGTAAGTATGGATCCCCATGCTGCTAATGAACATCTACAAGGCTGTATTTTTTCATTTGGTAAGACAAGTTTCTGAAATGGCAAAATCCATGTGTGCCAGGTGCTGGGGGGTTTTCTCCTAACCCATATTTTATAAAGTAAGATTATTTCTATATAGTTTGACCAAAGGTCACTTTGGCTTGAAAGTTAGTGTGATGCACTGCTGCATAATTCAAGGTAGTGCCTCAAAAATGGAAATGTTTCACCTTTAAACTGCATTTACATTTTGCAGCTTTCTCTGCTTGCTGATTGAATCATCTCTTTAAAATATCCCTTTAAATTGGAGGTGATATCACCAGATATCTGCAAAAACTGGGGTACATTTTGTCCATTGCACATCTCCTTTTTTTTCAGTTTATCACTTACCAGCTTTGCAGCCAGATGTAGAAGCAATAAGAAAGCTGCTCCCCTTGCATACTTCCCCCAGCCTAGGGAATTTATTTTGGATGAGAGGTAGAACAAGAGTCCAGGGATCCATTTTTAGTGGTCTGAGGCCAAGGCAGGCAGGCACCATAGTGATTTTTCCAGCCCTGGAAACCCTTGTCCGGGTGAGCAGCCCCTGGCTATGAAAGTAGAACAGCTAACTACCACAGGGCAAATTTTTCCTACAAGGATCTGCGTGACTGAGCTTGCCAGATTGTTTTCTGCTAGGTTTTTGTGTTGTAAAAGACCTTTTTAACTTTACTTTTCTTGGACTACCTGCTAAAGGAGCTTGCTGGTAACCATATGTCCATGTACTGGATAAAATGGATTTGCTGGCCACAAGAAAATAACCAGGTCAAAGAAAATAAACGAGCTGGCCCCAGCTATTTCCCCTCAACAGTCAAAAGCACCATAATTGTGTTTCCTCTGTGTCTTTTCATCAAGCCTTGGGAGATTAAATCTGTTTCCACCACTTCCCAGCAAAACCAGTAAGGTACAAATGAAAACCTCGCTGCATGATTGTCTTTAAAAGAGCAGTAATTCCCAGAACTAATGCTAGCATGTTCTCAAGGCCCACAGTTAACCCAGGGCTGATGGGTGAAGGGCAGCAGTTCCTCTTTGCTGTGTTTTCTCAGGGAATGGAGCCACAGCTACAGGATAAAGGATTTTTGGTGATCACCTACATGGAGACCCATGCTTTGCTTGCCCAGAGGAGCCAGATGTCAGGCTTGGACTCTGCCTTCACACTGCCACCAGAGCCATCTCCCTGTAGATCCAGTCCCTTCCAGAGCCCACCTGATGGTCCGTCCATGTTGCCATTCTTAGGGTAATGGATGCTGAAAACCAGTCCTGAAGATTTAAAAAAAATATTGTCATTTTATTTAAAGAAAAAAGAGGCTTGCTTTGTGACTAAAGGGCTGCCCCAAAGCATATCTCTCCCCAGTTTACCTCATAGTCTTGGGAAAGCCAAGTAGCTGGTACTTGTTTGCTGAGCTGGGGAATTAGGAAGTTTGGCACATCTTTTTTCCTTTCTACAGAATTGTTATCTTTACTTTCTAACAGCTTTAGCATATCCTAATGGTTTACAAATCGACTTTTAAGCCTGACTGGTGCTAAGTTCTAGACCTAGTGGAGTTTCATGTCTCAGGATTTGTTTCTGAGCCACTTTAGGCTCTGAGGATGAGTCTGTTTTCACTCCCCTCCTGTCAGGCTCGGGGGGGATCTTCTGCAAGGGCATTTCTCTGTGCCCAGCAGAGAGTGATGCCTTGGGGTGACTGCCTAGAACAGAGCCTAGACAAGATTAAGAGAAAAAAGTGGGTATTTATTAAAGGGTTTCAAACAGGGCAGTCAAAGCCTCTGAGACTACACCCAAGATGGATTATGGTCATGAGTTTTTCAGACAATTATAAGTTTGGTCCAATAACATATCAGGGGTTAATCCTACAATTACACATTCAAGTAATAAAGTCATATCCTCCCAGTTCCCCCCCCCCCCCCCCAATTCACTTTTGTTTATACTTTTCAGGGCCTGAGGCTGTAGGTGTCCTTGGATCACAGGCTCAGAGGGATTGTTCTGTCTGACCAAAATGAGAAGACAGTTAACTACACTTTATATGGAGTTTCGATTTATGTACTAATGCTGTAGAGGATTTGAAAACTATAAAAGCTAAAGTGTTAAAGCATTAAGGGGAGCAGAGGGGGCAGAGGTACAGCTATGCTTTGGCTCTTCACAGAGAAAGGGATGATCCTTTGCTAAGCTAGGGACAGGCTCAGGTATTTCCCTCTTGTGATGTCTTGAGAAGGCTGACCTAGAGCAGAGGCTGGACAGAGCTAAAGAAGAATGCAGGGATTGATTAAAAGGATCTCCTCCATGGATCCACCTTGGGCAGCACAAGAGCCCAGCCAGGGCTGCACCCAAGAGGAACCAAAATGGTCCCAAAATGCACGACTGGGCACGGGGTCTCTCACTTTGATCAGTTCTGCTCCATTTGCAGATTGGAGTTCATTGTCCAATTCCAGCTTTAGCCCATGCAGTCCCATCCTTCTTGTTTTTCTCTCTTCAGCCCACATTGTTTGTGCTCTTGGGCCTGAGATTTGGATCATTTGTCCTTGGTGCCCAGCTGGAGAAGGAATTGTTTTGTCTCCCTGCTCTGTGCAGAGAGCTCACCATCCTCTGATATGAAGCCCAGACCCACACACTAAAGCAGCACAGAATTTGAAAAACATAAAAGCTAAAACCTGAGGCATCACTAGAGGAAGGAGACTATAGCATTGTCAGGCCAGTGAACCTCTGCCAGTTCTGAGGAGGAGCATGCCTGCATGTTGTTTTCTATAAAATACCACATCACTTTCTAATCTGGTTTTAAAAGACCAGAAAAAGCTCTTGAGAACAGCCATGGGGAATGAAGAACAAGGCTCCAGAAACTGTCTCAGAATGGGATAGTGGTAGCCACTGAGCAGCACAGGCTCCCAGCAGAGTGTTCCATACCCAGAACCATTTATATCCAACTGTAACTCAAACCTGCTCCTGATCTTAAGTGAGGTGCAGTTGAAGTGATCAACACTTCTGTAAAGGCCAGTCCCCAAACTCAGACAAACCTGAAATACTCCCCCCCATTAAGTACCACTGGCACTTGAAGGACGCATACAAAGTCACTACTACATTTTCTGATGATAATGAATTAGTTTTCTGACTCCTTGAATGCTTTGTCAGCCCAGTCAGGAGATTGTTTACAGCCCAGCTCCGGCATTGCTGCTTGCTTATTGATGTCATGAGATCCATAATTTTACTTAGGGTTTAGGTTATCACCAGATGTTGAGATTGTATTGGGGAGGGTGGAGAGAAATCTTGCAATTTCCTCACCAGATCTATTCAGCTGCTCCTGCAGCAGCTGATGTGAAGGGTAGGTTGACAAATTCCTGATATCAAGCCCAGCTGTCAGAACAACACGGGGTAATAGCTGTCCTTGTCACACGTGCCAATTAATTCAGCAGCGTGGGTAATTGATGGACTCCCCATTCTGACTGAGTAATGAAAGACTAAAGCCCTGCTAAATCCATTCCACCTCCTGAGAGATCCTGTAATCTCATCTGAGCTGTCAGGGTTGTGGTAAGGGGCACTTCAAAAAGCCCAACACACAGAGCAACAGTTTGCTGCAAGAGCAGGTAGAGGTTTCATGTGAATCTTAATTTTAAAGGTGGAAAAGGATATGAAAAGAAAGGCTGTGAAACAATGAGTTTGGAGTGACAGTTTTATTCAAATACTGCTTGAAGTCAAATAGAAAATAAAATTAGAGGAATTATTTCTCTGTGAGAACACAGAATGTGTTTTGGAGCCTTCCTGTTGATGAAAGAGTTGCTTTTGCTTTTAGAAGAAAATGTGGCCATTGTCTTAAAAAGTTGTGGAAAGGCAGTGTCAGCTCAGCAGGCTCATTAACATAATCCTTTGTCTGACTTGGAAATATTTGTTAGGAACTTCTAAAACAACAAGAAGATAGTTGCTGTTAGAGTTCCCTGACTACTGTGCTGACTCATCTGCTTGCAGTGGAGATTTTGGTTTAGTAAATGGCTTGAGGTCTTCTGGCTTTAGAGCGCAGAAGTAATATATAAAAATACATATAACTTTTATATNCCTCCTCCCTCAACCCCTCCCTGGTGTCCTGTCCGTCACTCACCAGCCCATCCCCTTCCCCTAGAAACTTCTGTTAAGGGCATCAAGTGACTGGTTCAGGAACCGGGGTTCCTTCCACAGGTTACCCCCGTTGGTCTCCCCAGAGACCCATCTTCCCAATGTCCATACCCCCATGTTTCCCTATTGGCTCCCTATCCTTGTTCCCCCCCCCCTTTATAATATACCTGATAGCCCAGAGCTTGGTCTTCGAAGTGAGGTCGTGCTGGGCTCAAGGTCTCTAATAAACCTGGACTGATCCCTCCATTCGAAGTCCACTCCTTTCTTCCACCGCAGTCGTATTCCTGCCTCACCCGCGAAGGCGACAGCCTGAGCTGCCCTCCTGCCCCTCGGAGATCGGGAGAGGGTTCCCCACAGCTGTGTGTGCACAGCCAGCCGGGAACCCCGCAGGGACTCGCGGAGGGGCATTTACATCAATTTTTATATTAGGCACTTGTTTTACCCCAGGGAAAAAAAAAACTTTCTTCTTTATCACCACAGCACAGGGATAAGGTTGAGCAGAAAAAATAATAATAGCATAAAAAAGAATGAAATGTGTCTCACCCTCTGCCAGCACTGCACTGCCTCCACTGGGCTGTCACAAATGCAAATGCATTGAGGATCTCTGCTTTCAGAACTACCTGCTTGCTGGAAAGAGCAGGGGCAGGGCCAAGCCTGCTTCTCTGGGCTGGCACAAATCATGAACACAAGCTCCAGGGAGGGAACAAACCCACCTAGGGTTTTAATGGATGCTTTGAGAGTCTGAAATTAAAAAATAAAACCCAGATCTTGTAGGATAATTTAGGAGAGTTTTTTAGGGGAGGAACTGTTGGTACTTTAGGCAGTTTAGGAGATGATTGAGGGACATTACAATGATGAGAAAAGTAGATGAAAAAGGACCAGCAATGCTGGTAGCCCTGCTCTCCTGCTTCCTAGGATTTATGTACTTAAGGATGAATTTAATACTTGGTGATCAAAAGAGTTCAAATAGTGGTTGTATTAATGATTTCAGCATAACCTCTAAATCCCAGGATGGCAGTAGGAATCTTCAGCTTGGTCTTAGTCTCCTGACGTTTTTTATTAAGAGCCAAATTAAGTGCTGTTGCACTTAATTGATAAAGCCTCTTACAGAAGTGTGAACTGTGGCACTGCCACCACACTGTGCCCTGGTCACACCAGCCAGTCCTTTCCCAAAAAGTGAATCACTGGAGGATAATATTCTCTTTGGAATTCTTCTTTTTTCCTTTCTGTTGGTATTTGGTAAATTCTTACCTGGTCTTTACAGTCCCTGGCTCTGACTGTGCAGAGTGATGCACATTATTGCTTGCATTTGTCACAGTGCATTGCTGTGTTATATACTGAGCCTCTGCCCACTGCTCTGGTCCTAAATTACCACTCTTTCTCCCTGTTGTCTCAATAAGTGTTTGGTACCCATTACAGATACCTGCAGGGCTCCTAGCTCATACAGGTATTATGCACCTTGCAGCAAAAAATACATTATTTTGGAGTTCGGTTTACCTGTGATGTGTACTTTGTGGCCCAAGAAATATTAATGTGCCTCAAATGGGAATCATCTCCCCATCACTCCTCTTCCCTCCCTCCCACACGTTCCCTGAAGTATATTGATTTTCAATGTGCTTGCTTTCTTGAGCCAATTTGGAGACAAAGTGTCTGAATCAGGGATGGAAATAAGTTATATTTGAAGCTGCTCTCAAACCTTTGGGCAGTTTATTCTGGCTTTGCTCTATGAGTCACAAAGACTCCTCCTCAGTTTCTCAGTTAGGGGTAGTGCTATCTGCTAATTGAAGGTAATGACATCCCCAAAGATGAAAACTGCCAGCTCTAATCTTAATTTTGAAGCTATAAAATATGGCAAGGTCTGATGCCAAGGGCCTTGAAGAACAGGGATGTTGGGGTTTTGTCTCAGAGAATGCAGGACAGGGATTTTGGGATTTTGGCATTTTGTACTCCCCCCATTGCAGGGGGGCTGTTAAGGACACTCCTATAGCAGAATTGGATGGTGATGCAGAAGTCAGAAAAAATAGTTTCTGCAGAGTTTCTTCTCCTTCCTTACATGAGGGAGCCCAGATCTCACAATTTCAGTTGTGATGTAGCCTGACAAATGCTGGGGACAGGGGTCTGATAACCTCCTCTGGGAGCTGTGCTCACTCCAGCACAGACCCTCCACAGTGCAGGACTTGTGTTTGTCCTGGCTGAATTTTGGCAGGTTTCTCCAGTCTGCTCCTGCCCCTCACAACACTCTTGTGGTTGATCTTGTGATCAACAATGAGGACATTGTTGATCTTTGGATCAACAATGAAATGCTTATTTTAGTGCTATTTCAATTATTAATTAATTAATAATGAATTATCATTAATTATAGTTTTATTGTATTATTCTATTACAATTATAACTATTATTATAACGATTATAACTAATGCATAATTTATTATAACTTATTATTACTGTTATTTTAATGTCCACACATAAGATGCGAGGAAGGCAAGGTGTTACATGACAGCTCCTACTTATTAAAATACATCTAGGATACATCCAGAGAAATAAAAATGGGAGGAGGACATGGTGACAGCTTCTTCATGCTCCCCCACTGCCTGACCTCAGGTTAGTTGAGTCCCTGTTTGTGTAAGATACATGGCAATAATATCTGAATGTTGTGGCCTTCAGTGAATGCAAGGTTTAAGATGTGAGGGAGAGACAGCCATAAATTCTCTGTGATGAATGGTTGACAGTTTCATTCGAGTACTTTCTGCCACAGATGTTTAACATTTTATCCAAGGTGTCGAGGTTTGATCCCAGCTGGCAGCTAAGCCCCTCACTTATTCTCCCCTGGAGATGGGAGAGAAAAGGGTGGAAGTGAGGAAAACCCTGGAAGAGGATTTTCCAGGTAAAGACAGATGTAAAGACAGTTTAATAGGGAAATCAAAAGCCACAATGCAATCAAAGCAAAGCAAAGTAAGGAATTCCCTTCCAGTTCCCCTGGGCAGGCAGGAGCTCAGCCATCCCCAGGGTCCAGCTCCCATAATGGCATGTTGGGGAGACAAATGCTGCCACTGAATCCCCCCTCTCCTCCTCCTTCTTCCCCAGCTTTACATGCTGAGCATGAAGGCCATATGGCCTGGAATGTCCCCTGGGTGAGCTGGGGTCAGCTGGCCAGGCTCTGTCCCTTCCCAGCCCCTCGTGGGTGGGCTGAGAGGAGGAGGCCTTGGTTCCATGTAAGCCCTGCTCAGCACAAGCTACACTTTTCTGTATTATTAGTTAAACTTTTAAAAAACTATTTTTTTAAACTTTTCTGTATTACTGACACCACTTCGTAGCAGACTCGAGGGAGAGAGTTAACCCAGCCCAAACCAGCACACAGGGGCCAGTGCCAGACACCAGGAGAGGAGGTTTCAGCTGCACGCTTGCAGCCCGTGGGCATGGACACATGGCCAGCAAAGCCAGAGGATATCAAAGACCAATCCAAGCCAGTACGAAGGGGAGTGGGAACACAACTGGGCTCTGGACGTGGCAGGATCCTGGCGTGTTTGGCTAGGCAAGGTGGAGGATGCAGCTCCCAGCTGGCAGCTGCTGGGAATTCCTGCTCCCAGCTGGAGCCTGGGGCCAGTTGATCCTCCCAGCTGGTGGCCCGGGCTGCCTCGGTGCCTTCCCAGTGGCCCACATGGCTTCCCCACACAATGGGAAGGACTGGGCACAATAAAGCAGCTGCTCTGTTAGGAGAACAGCAAAAACGTGCAGAATCCCCTCATCCTAAACTTTATTACCCTGAATAATAGGCTTTGTAAGTGGCAACAATCAGTGGAAATGCAGAATTCTCTTGGCTCCTGCAGCACCTGCCATGTCAGTAAGTCACAAACCACCTCCTCCTGCCACACAAAAAGGTGGCTGGGGGGGACCAGCAAGCTGGAATTGTGTTGGTTTATTTTGAAAAGGCCAGGGAAATCTGGTATTAGATTAGATTAGATTTGCAGATCTAATCCTGCACTCTGAACCTGCTGGGGGAAAGGCTAACAGATCTGAAAGCCTGCTTTCTTTACCTCCAAGGACTGGATCAAGGCTTCTTTGTGCCCCGAAGCCCAGTTGAAAGACCAGGGCATGTTATTCCTACTCTGGATTAGGGCGAGTTTCCCAATATTCAGCCAGCAATCAGAAAGGGAAAACCCATGAAATCTTTTTGTAAAGCCTTCATCTGTGTCCTCTGCAGCATTTCTGACATAAAACACATTCAGTTATCTGAGGCAGAACTCAGAAGCATCTCATATTCTCCTTATGGTGAAACAAGTGGATCCACAAAGCTGAGTAGATCCACACTTGTAAATGGGGAGGAACAGAGAGAGAGCTTTCAAATGAAAAGGCATTTTACTTTAGAAATAACCTTGTCCTTATTCATTTTTCAGGGTGCTTTTTAAGTTAAGTTTTTTTTCCCACAGTTCTGTGATCAAAATATGAGGGAAAAAAATGTGGTCACCACAAACTTTTTTTTCAATTTAGAAATATTTCAATATGAGCACATTGATTAATAGAATAACTACAAAATGACAGGGCGGTTTTTAAATCATGAGACATAAAAGCAGTTCTAAGAAAAAAATTGTGCCAATTGTTTCAGCTTTTCTGGGCTCTGTGTTGTTACAGAAGTGGAACAGATAAAAGCTTAGGGTGAAAGGGGCTGATTTAGGGATGGGGTGTTTTGGCTGGGATGGAGTTCATTTACTCCATGGTAGCTGGTATGGGATTGTATTTTGGAAACAAAGCTGATAACACAGGGATGTTTTCCTTCCTGCTGAGCAGCACTTAATGTCAAGGCCCTTTTTGGGGTGCTGGACACAAGGAGCTGGGGTAGGACACAAGCAGGACAGCTGACCCCAGGGACGTTCCAGACCATCATAATCCCACGGAGAGCTGGGAGAAGAAAGAGAGAAGGGGGGTGATGGTGTTTTTCTTCCCAAGTAACCTCCATATGATGGAGCCCTGCTCTGCTGGGGATGCTGAGCACCTGCCTACCCTGGGAGGGGGAAAATGAACCCCTTGCTTTGCTTTGCTTGCACCTATGGCTTCTGCTTTCCCTGTTCAACTGTCTTTATCTCAGTCCAGGAGTTTCTCACCTCCACCCTTCCCATTCTCTCCCCCATTCCCACGTGGAGGGAGGGAGTGTGTGTGTCCTGGTTTAGGGCAAATTTGGGAGAAAACCTCTAAAGGAAAGCAAATTACAGCAGCCCCTTCCCCAGCTGGTTTGGGAAAATATTGCCTTGGAGAAAAGGGGAAAAAATCTGCTTATTTAACAGACAAAGCATTCAACAGCACAAAAAAAAAAAAAAAAAAAAAAAAAAAAAAGAACAATATTAAACAACAACAACAATATTAAACAACAAAAAGTCACCCCAGAACAGAGGCTGCTGGGCTCAGCTGGTGGCAGGGGTTAAACCATGACAGGACAGGTCCAGGCAGTACAGTTAACCAAGCCTAAATGTTAGGAATATTAAAAATCAATCTAGAGGATTAGATTTCTGTTCTTACCTTTGCCCACAAATCCAGGATTTTTCCCCTTTGAGGCCCAGCTTTTCATTCTCTTCTCTGAAGGAAATGTGAGCGGAGACACAAAACCCAGCAAATTGAAACCAGCAGCGTCTTTTGACTTGAACAGCTGCAAAGCCTGAAAGGTGCTCTGAAAGCTCCATCATTCCCTGGGTGTCTCTGGAGGCAGAGGAGGGCAGAGCTGAGGCAGCAGCACTGAGTGAGTGCTGGACCAGCATCCTCATGGCACACCACCAAGCTGCCTGGGGAACAGTGAAACCTAAGAGAGGAGCAGAACAACAGCTCTAGAAGAGAGTTTTGAGTCTGGTTTCTCCCAGCCCAGTTGTCTTTGAAGCTCCTTGTCTGGTCCAAGCCACTCAAGGGCTCCTGAGCATTTTGTCCCAGCAGGGTGACACACCCTCCCTCCTCAGGTGCTCCAATACCCCTGGCAGACACAACCAAGACACCCTGGCTTCCTCAGCCATGCCCTATTGATTTCTGCAGCCTCTCCTCCCCTCAGGAATTGACTGCACTTGATCAAATTGAGAACAATCTGAGTATTTAATGGGGCTCCTTCAATATGATGAAGTTTGATTGCTTGAAGTCGAAGTTCATGATAATTATTTATGCTGACAGCAGCCTCACAGACAATAAAGCCTGGCCCTTTCCTCAAGGCCTCTCCTCATCAGGGAATTATTTTAATCCTGCTGTGCTTACCCAATACACTTCTCATTATTAAATTATAAATATATTATATATTNATATTTATTAAATATGAAAATAACAATCAGAGAAGAAAATGTATTCTATTTCTACCAAATATATATATTTTTTTAATATCTTATTTTGGTTCTGTTTTCACTCACCAAATAAAACCCAGTACCAGCAGCTCACCTGTATTTTGGAGGTGAACAGCAGAACTTCTGTCTTTCCTGGGTGGAGGATCAGGGCTCTCCCTGCTCATCTGCAGTTGCACAGGACTTATAAAATTAATTTGTGATGAAAATTGTGGCATTTTTTTAATATGTCTAAGAGGTCTGTGCCAAGGATTGCCTGTAATCACCACTCTGAGCTAATAAATAGATTTACCTGTGAGCAGGTATTTTCATGAGTGACAGAGAGGCTGGAAATAAATCTCTTGCAACTTCTTGAGTTCTCGAGTTCTGTCATTAAAAACCCTCATGGTTGGGTGTAATGAAACCAGTCCTCAAAGTCTGTATCTGTTTGTGGGTACCCCACAGAACCAGCTGTCCTAACACCTGAGGGTGTTTGTCAATGCACAGAACACCAGCAAGTTTTCATTTCTGCTGTGTGTACACACACACAAAAGTGAAAAGAAGTTGTGTGGCATTTATATACACATATAGAAATACACAGGTGTAAAGGAGCCCTCCCCTTGCAGCTGCTGTAAATGGAGCAGCATAACTCCTCACCCCCCAAAAAGGTGAAAAGGCAGAAAAAGAGAAGACAATTTTCTGATCAATTTTTTTTCTTTACTTTCCTTCCTGCCTCAAACAACAGCTACATCCATCCTACTTTTCTCTGCAACAGAACTGTTAAAATAGAACACATTTTGGGACAGTGCCACCCAAACGCTGCAGGGAGAAAAAAGCAATGGATGTGCCTTTCCCAGCAGCAATGTGGCACTTACCTGGGCTGAGGAGTCCTCCTGTGGTGGAGAGGACGTGAACAGGGCTGTGACACAGACTCCTAAAATGGTCCTTGAGGCTCCTTTGAGCAGCCAGCCCAGCATCCCCACTGTGTCCATCCCATTCCTCCCCAGAAATCTCCTGCTCTCAGAGCGCTCAGCTGCAGGAACAGCTGCCTTCCATTACACGGTGATTCCCCAGCCAAGGGACTGAGTAGAAGAAACAGCCTCTTAAGGCAGCTAAATGCCAAAGTTGTGTTGCTGGAGGAAAGTTGGAAAACGTGAAAATGGAACTGCAGCTGCATGGAAGCAGCAGAGGTTCCCTCTCCTGCAGCAGAGACACACAGCCCCAGTCCCTGCGGCTGGACAGGGAAGGAGCAGCTGATCCAGCGGGGGAAAAGCACATGGGAGGAGTTCCCTTGGATGGCCATGTTTACTCCTTGCTTTGGCTCTCCTTTGCTCCTTGTCACATCTCAGCTCGTCCCTTTTGGACCGTGTGTCAACACAGATCTCATCTCAGTGGGTTGCTCTGACAGCTAATGATGCCTTGGCTTGCTCCATCCCCCTGAGGGGCCAGGAAGAAGGAGGCTGGAGCTGCCCCCAGGACATGCCAGGGATTGTATTCTGGGGGGGAGCTGGCTGCTTGGAGCAGGGGAGGGGTTTTTTGGCAGCATGGCTCCATGCCGTGGAGGAAAAGGGCTTAAACCTGCTTCTCATTTAAAAAAAATAATAAAGCAGGGAGGTAGGGAGGGAGCTGCTCTGTTTCTTTAAGGGAGAGAGTGTGTGTCAGCCCCTCTGCTGAGCAGTTCATGCCATCCTCGGCCCTGCTCCAGGTTTCTCAGTGACGCTGAACTCCGGGCGACCCTCGCAGACAGTAATTGCCTTAGCATGGGCTAGACAACAACAGCAGTAATCGCTCTAAAAATAAGCAAAGCTTAAAATAAATTTCAGCTCTGGAGACCTACTCGTGTGAGGAATCCAGCACATCACCTGTTTTCCTTGATGAGCACCACAGTTCTCGGCAGCTGGAAAAAAAAGAGTTTTCAAGGGATTTCCAGTGCCTTCTGCTCCAGTGTCCAACCTGGCAGGGAGTCAGCAAGGAAAGACAGCAGTGGCCTTTGAGGGAACCTCATGGGACAGCTCCAGGCCAGCATCCCTGCTCATTTACCCCAACAGCTACCTCACTGAAAGGTGGGATTAAGAGAAATACAAATTTAATTGCAGTACCTGGGATAAATGTCTCTCCTTGCTCTGTAGCTGTAACAAAATGAATTTAAAATCGGCTCACATCATACCTGGCATAACTACCTTAAAATCATCAAAATTCAATCAAAAGTGCATTTAGTCACATTGCACGGGGAGACTGAAACAACTTTCTGGGGAAAAGGGGGAATTACAGCTGCAAGTGCTGCAGGAATTGTTTGTTCTGGAAGAGATGCCCACAGGACACACACAGAGCAGAGGCATGTCTGCAATTCCAGAACACTTCTAGAGCATCTCCTGCTATAACAAACCACCTGCAAAATAATCATCAGGGCAAATTAGCCCTGATCCTGCAGAAGTGTAAAGAGGTGTATGTACCTTTCTGCTACACTGAATTTTCAGTAAATTCAGTAGAAAGAAACCCTTCCTTTTCAAGAAAAACATGTTTGACTTGAAGAGAATGCAGTTTTCTTTTTCCAAACCACACAGTGGTGGCATACACAGGATGGATTTTGATTTGATGAGTAGTGAAGAAGAGAAACAAATTATTTTTTTTCCCCTGGCTCTTTTTAAAGACTTTTTTCTCAGTTTTCCAGGCTGGCTTTCTCCAGGCAGCTGTCTCAAAGTATGAATTGCTGAAAGTCAGAATGTGGCATAGTTCATGTTTTAGTGGATGGTACATTAGGAAAAGGCTGTCAGGACATTGGAGAAAAACCCCAAACATGGAAGACATGTACATGGCAGTCAGTAAGTAATTGTGGGAAGTGAATTTGTAGAGAATTCCTAAAGCCTAATCTGACAAATAATCCAGTCTCCTGTGTTTTATCCTCCTAGGAAGACTTCAAGTATTTCAAGAAAAGAATTGGCATTAAGTTTCAATCCCCTATAGCAAACACATACAAAATAAGTGTTCCAAACTTTAAACACCAGTGGGTTCCAGGATGTGTAGTGTGAGGCAAGAGGAGACATAATTTCCCTGCATATGGCTGTCTGGAAACTGGCTTCTTTTTCTTTTCCCTCTCCCTCAGCAATAAAAGCCAGAGTCAGATCCCAAATGTAAACTGAAATACTCACCTGACAACAAATATTCAGATATTGCAGGCAATTTTAAAGCAGCACTTTCACAAATGAAAGATCTGTATTCTGAAAACCATATATATATATATGGAGTCTACATCCTTTGCTTGTTTTCTGATTAAATACACTTCTGCTCTATCATCACTGCTGAGGTCAGTTTGTTCCAACAATTTTTGATGAGACAGCGCAGTGGACTTGCAGTTGGCTTTTTATTAAATGCCTACATTTTAGAAAAAAAGTTGTCTGTATCAGCTTGCTGCATAACAAAACTCGTGAAATTGCTTATTTTAGTCATCATTTGGATTAGTAGTAATTATGCCTGTAATAGTAAAATGAGATTTTAATGCTGATTAATGAAACTGCTAAATTGTCAAGACTGCTAGCCACAGTTATCAGTCTCTGGAGACTGTGCCCTAAACCAGTTGTCATCATATGTGTAATAGGGCTTCTTTTGTAGGGCCAGATGTGAAGCATATGGTGACCTATTACAACAGGGATGAGCTGTAAGTCCATCAGGGCTGCATTATATTGGACAAACTATGAGAAAATAACACCGACTGATCATTGCAGGATCTCAACAACTTTCTAGAGGGTGAGGAATGATGAAGGACTTTGGAAACTGCCTGGCTGAGGTGATCATTCCTGTAATTCTGATTTTCTTCCACGTTTGCTTGTATCCTGGAGGAAAGCTGTGCATACAAACACACTGTAGAACATATTGCTGCTGCTTGTTCTCTTTATTTTCATATTGTTCTCTTCCCTGCCTGTCCCAGGGAGGGAAATCCTGTGGGGTGCTGGGTGCTGGCAGGGGGAACCTGTGCCAGAGTTCCCCAGAGGAGGAAACCTGCTGGGTGATAGGAAGGATGCTGGGCTAGCCAGAGCACCAAGCAGAAGGCAGGAAAATGAGAACTAAGGTAATGAAACTCACTGCCCTCCTATGCAGAGACAATTCTGGTGTGCTGGGCATGTTTTATCTCCTTTTGGCCACTGTCACTGGGGCAGGGTCCTTGCAGGAAAGCAGTGAAAGGCTGCACTGAGTTCAGGAGGGACATCCTGAGAGCACTTGTGCCCCTGGTAGGAAGAAAGAGAGTAAACTTCTCTGAAAAACCACATTTCCCCTTGCCCACTAACTGGATTGTAATCAAAAACTGTGCCCAGTCTTCAGCACACTGGCAGGTACAACCCAGAGCAAAACACAATGGACTGCTTCTCAGGTTTGCTACTGCCACTTTGTGTGACTCCTCAAATGATTCTGCCATTTCATGAACAGTTTAACCTATTTACTCATGTGCAAATGGCCAGGGTTGAAGATCAGAGAAGCTTCATTTGCCATGAGGAGCTTCTGTCTTTTCTCAAAGGGAAAAGCAGCAGCTGACCTGGCTGGCAGGTCAGGCACTCTGTCCTGCAGGTGTGTATCAAATTACAGCACCGTGTCAGCCCAAATACCCCACAGCACAGACACAAACTGATTTTTAGAGGCCAGGGAAGTGTACACAGCTATTTTGGTGACTAAATACACGAGTCAACGTGCAGGATGACTCAGATGATTCATAGGCATGTGCACTGTTCTTCACAGTCATTTCTAAAATCAGTGCTGTAATTGCTGAGGGTCAAACTTACCTCAGGCAAGATGCTCTTGTTTGAATGTATGCTTGGAGGAGGGAGTAAACTTTGTGGAAATCCCTTGAAAGCTGTCATTTTTTTTCAGCTGCCAAAAAATCTACTAGACACACTTCCAGGATTCCTTCCATTGCCCTATTCTTGGGCTTTGGGATTGCTCTGTCCAACAAAGTGCTCTTCCTACAGCCTGTCAAGTCTCACTGCTTTGTATGTGGCTTCACAGCAGCCAGCCCTGCACCCCTGAGACACACAGGCAGCATCACCAACTTCATAAAATCACATGCCCAGAAATGCTGAAACTCTGTCCTACAGTTCTGTAACTGTGCAAGGCTGATTTACTGCAGCAGAAGCCCTCTTCAAATCATCTGGCAACAGAAACTGAGGTATTTTTAGTATATGGCCAAGCTTTCTGTGACAAATAGTGCTACCAGAGCTTAATTGGCATTTATACAAATATTCAAGGTCTGTAAATTATACTGATGGAAGCCAGAGCTACAGCTGGTGCTGTCTGCATATGGTTACTGCACTGAGGATGGATGATTTGCTCCTTGGAAAAGTCTGTTTTTACAGAAATGTGGTCACAAAGCAGCCTCTCAAGTGCCACTGGGTGGGGAAAGCACATCACAGGCAGAAGGTAATGACTGCTGACACTAGAGCAGCTTTCCTCTTGTTCCAAATAAAAGCCAGCAAACTCTAAATCATCAGTGCAGCTACGCCATGTACCTGCCCCCATTGTTCAGGCCTGGCTTTAAGCAGGGAACAAAATCTATCAAACTGCAGTTTCAATGGGAAAAATGTACTGTGTGACACATACAAGTCCAACTGGCTGGTCTGAGCAAAAGTAAACTGGGATTAAGATTTCAACAAAGAGCACTTACTACTAAGGAATACTACCTTGGGAACTACTTCACACACACAGAAAACCCCTCCAAAACTTCACCTCTCCTCTCCAAACTAAAGAAAAATCTGGGGTGGGATGGTCTTGGAATTAATTGTTCCTGCCCTGGCATTTTGGCACACACACTTAAGGAGGAAGAATCCAGTAAACAAGTCATAAACTACTGTTTGTCTAACATCTGCCCAAACATCTGCCTGTGTATTCTAGCCTGGAAATCCAGCTTGTCTCTCAAGTGCCCTTTCTGTTATCTCGTGGTCATCTTTGGTTCAAATTATAGTTTTAATGTGAAATCTTTTGTGGGCTTTTAAATGATTTTGTTCCTCCAAATTAGCATTAGAAAGCTGGTTCATTCTCATAGTATGAGCTTTCTAAATAAACAGTAGTGAGGAACTGAACAACAGCAAAGATCAGAAAATAAGGATTCCATCCTTGGTTTGGCTACAGGCCACTGGTGTTACTGTGGCTGATCAGCTCGATTTTCCTCCCACAGCTGCTCTAACAGTAAAAATAGCACAGTTTTTGGCTTTTTGCTTTCCCTGATTCTTGTTTGACTTGGGCTTCACAGTGAAGGGATCCTCTGACCATGTTTGACAAAGAACACCAAGTCAGGAAAGTGTTTGTGCTCCTGAAGTGCAGCTGAGAGCTCCAGCTTTTACTCACATAGCTGACAGTTTGCTGCAGGGCATTATACTAAGAAAAGTAAATTTTATCTCTGACTATCCACTGTGCTGAAGTCTGACTGGTACCTACAGCAGCCCCAGAAAAATCTTAGAAAAAGATTTTTTTTTTAAGACATGCCCAAAAAACCAGGATATTTTTAATGTACTTCCAGCTACAAGTGATGGGGTGTTCAAGAGTAACATGTTACTGGCAACCTAAACATATCTGAAAACGTGGCCTCAATTTAGTAACACAAACACAAATTACTAATAAAAACAAACCACCTGAATTTCATTTTAAACTGATACAGCTCTTGGGTTTCAAAGTTTTGTATTGAATGCAATTGATTATGGATAGGTCTATGTATTTTGTAGTTTGAAGTCTGCAGAAAATTCAATAGCACTCTGTGCAAGAAGTCATTCTGTTGATTAGGAGACCTTAATCAATACAATGTAGCTCGTCTTAAGAACTGCCCTTCTCCCAGCCAGAGTTGGGCTTGAGCCTTGTAGTGTCAATATGATGCTCAAACAGCCTTCAAAATTCTCTAGATACCTCCCAACACAAATCCAATAACAATATGCTGTCACTGACAGAGCTACAGTTTGTACCTCACAATAATGCAGATTTTGTACCTGCTTCAGACCTCTTAAAGAATCTATGACAGTGCTCATAAAAATGTTTACATTCTTCCTGCAATAGCAGTAACTCACCATAAAAGAAAATATTTAGCTGCAGTCCTTGCACAAGAGTGAATGTTGAAAATGCTTGAGCACAGCATGCAAAACCCCTCATATTTGTGGTGCTGTTCCTTCAGTAACTGAGGGCCCAGCAGATTGACACTTCTGAGCCACTTCAACAGCAATGGTAATAAAAAAGTACATCTTAATGCAATTCCAGGAAGACAGTCTTTTGTTTTATACTTTTAAGTCTATGCTTTCTGGCCTAATTTTTTGAGTATGTTGCCATTTATCGTAACTCCTTGGACTTACGCGGTCCCAAATCCTCAGTCCCTAAATCTGACAAGCCCTATAGTACCACTGACACCTACCTGAAGAAGTGCTACTCACTGTTTGAAGGAGAGATGAAGGTGGGCTGTTCACTCAGTTATCCTAAACTCAGGTTTCTGTCACACGCCCTTTCATGAATGGAAACCTTTTGTGAATGTAAACCTTCACAAAATAAGTGCTTGAGCTGTGTGGTAAGAATTACAGAGAAATGCTGCCCAGAAGAAATGGAGGACTCCTCTGACTCTATTCCATAGTCAACAAAAAGGAAATTGGGCCTGAGGAAGACAGGAGGGAAAACAAAATGAGATGTGTCCATATAGCCACATCCTAATGGAATCATTGCAGCACTGCTGGCTCCTGCCAGAGGTGGAGGCAGGAAAGGGATAACCTGATGGGGAAAAAGCAAATCAATATGGATCACTGAAAACTGATTTAGAGCACTGAGCTCACTCAGACTTCTCTTGCATTTTCCCCTTGATTAGGCTGGCAGGAAGTGAAGATGAAAATGTTAAAACCTGGCTTTAGTCTTTCATGCAGCACTTAGGCTGCACTCCTGTGTTAGACTCCCTTTCCTTGCATTTCTGCAGATCAGGCAGAGCTCTGGCAGCTGGAACCTTCCCACAGGGGTGCAGAGAGTGTCCTCTGGCAGCTGACATCCCTGTCCAAGCCTGAAAAATAACACAATTTTATTTGAGTAGCTCAAGTAAATTAGCTGGTGATAGTGCTCAACAGCCTGGTTACAGCAAATGAGGAATCTGCAAGGAAGTTAGGATTAGTGTAAAGGAAAGAAAACACACTTGCTTTTACAATGCATTTCTCTTTCCATTTAGAAGCTATGATGTTAGGCAGAGAAAAATCAAAATCCCTGCCTGCCTGCAACTGCTAGAGAATATAAAGTTGAAAAAAAAGAAAGAGGGTGGGGTGGGGCAGGGGGGTGAGGGAGAGAAAGGGTGAAAAGAAAATTCCAGAAACATAATTCAAACACCTGTGGTCAAAAAGCAAGGTCTCAATGAAGGCCCAGGAGTCAATACAACACAGAATGGAGGGACTACAGAGTTTGGAACTCTCCCTGTGACTTAAATTACTGATAATTTCCAAGAGTTTCCTTAAAGAAATTTGTCTGAGGAGAAAATATTGGTGTCAGGGGAAAAACTCTGATTCATGGAAAATGGAAAAGAGAAAGGCAGCCTCAACCAGGAGCCAGGCATCAATCTATTGCTGAGACAGAGTCTTGGCAAAACCCATCCTCCTGGTAGAACTTGCCTGGAGTAGAGCAGATTGATTTGACAGTCTCTTAGCCTAATAAATGTTTGACCCCAAGGTCTGCTGAATTCACTAAATCCACTATGCAGAGAGAATTGGGAACCAATCACCTCTGGGGAGCATCCTGCTCCTCAGCCCTCCCCTGCTGAAGGCCTTGACTGCTCTCAGCCTCGTGGGGATGGGGAGATGGAAGCTGCTCTCACAGGAAGAAAGGTCAATTGACTGCACTGCTGTTAATCAATCACCTGGCAGGATTCAGCACTTAAAATGGGTAGGTCTCTCTTCCCACCAAGAGGTTCATGCATCTTAACCAAGGACCCTCTCCTCCAGCTGGATGGATGAGTAATAGGCAGGAACAAAGTCCAGAGAGATGGCAGGTGCCTGATCCAGAGCCAGCTGAAGTCAATAGAAAGACTCCTAGTGAGTTCAGTGGGCTTGGAGCAGACCCCAAAGAAAGACTTATTACCCAGGGTTTGTTCTGCATACATGCATCGAGCTACTTTCAGTAGTGAAAGATCCTTGAAAAGAAGCAGATTCATCACACACTTCTGCCTCCCTGTGAAACTAAACTTCCACCAGCCATACCCTGACTATCAGATATACCTGGCATCCAGCAAAGAAAAATTACCTGCCTGTGACAGCACAGACAGACATTATATGATATCCATTTCAAAATCTCCAAGGAGCACAACAAGAAAAAAAGCCAAACTGCTAATATTTTCCTGGCCTTTTTGTAATTGCTTCTAGCCAAAATGAGAGCTTCCTCAGAAGAGGAAAACTAGATCAATTTCTGAAAGGACAAAAGAAAACTGAGGGAGTAAAATTTAAAATACCCCACCATGGAGGAGAACGAGCTCAGCACTGAACCACCAGCAAGGTGAAGCTGACAGAACCTGAGAGGAAAAAATACCAGGAGAAAACCCAGGGTTAGAAAGCACCCCTGAAGATCTACCTCTGTAAATTATCAGCTGCATTTAGCCCCAGCACCAACTGATGACACAGCAGTGACTGTCTTTGATGTGTCTAAATGGCAGGAGGAAGCCTTAGCCTGTTGTGACAAATCTAGGTCCTTGTATCCCAGTGCAGAACCACTTAGTAACACACCTGGTGCACCACACAGCCAAAAAGCCACGTGACAAAGAGCCGAAACCAAGACTCACACCTTTAGGACATCCATGGCTACATGGATGGTACCAGTTAGAGTTTATCCCAAAGTATGCCACAGATCTGCTCTCTCACGGCATCTGCTTCTTTATCAGTCTTACCCAAGGCAGATTCCTGGATGAACTTCCACTGCCATCCACTCCTTTTGCTCCAGAAGTCTGCTCAAATCCTGGAACAAAGCTGTTGGCTTGGAAATCCTGCTTTTGGAATAACCCAGCTTCTATTAAGAGGCAGAGAGACATGACAGTCTGGTGCCATGGACCTCCTTCTGTAGCTAATGAAGAGATGCCAGGCTCTCCAGAAGGCTGGAGAGCAGCACAGAGTGGCTATTCTCTGCTCATCTCAAGGTTCATGGCACCATAGAGCATCTGAGGCTCTGGGTGTTTCCTCCTTACACAGTGAAACAGAATAATCCAAGGTGTGCTACACACATGATGTCCATGTGCTCCAAGAATTGCTTTTCTTCCAAGGACAGCCATCTCAAAAGCTCTTTGCCAGTAGACAGCTGTGGTTGCCAAAAGCAATTTCCTCGTCTTCTCACTGCTAGCTGAAAAAAGCCCACAAGACAGACCCTGCATCTACATCCAAAAGCAAGGACTAATATTTGATGACCTTTCTTCCTTTGGCTCAGCTGATAAAATAACCAGCACTGCAAGCAAAGTGAGGCAGATATCATTGAGGAGTGAAGGCACCTATCTATTTCATAAGGAAACCTGACATAGAATTCCACATGCAGAACATGGACTAGATTTAAGAGATACAGCAGCTTCTTCCCCAAAAAAGACTTTGGTATAGCAGCCTTATAAGTGTGAAGATTTTGGCCAAGAACTGTGTCATGCATGTTGCATCAAAATACACAGTGACCCTCTAAGCTATACTCTGCTGTAAGAGCCTTGGATTTGTCTATTTTGTTTTGTATATTAGATATAATTTTTCTAACCTTTGTATCAAAATAATGTCAAAAATTACCAACCTGTTAAAGTAAAAGGGGATGCTCTGTCTCTCTCCAGGTGTTGTGTTGTTACTTCGGGTGCAGATTCATGCAAACCTAATTTTCTCTCATGTCTGAAAGCAGATTTTTGCAGCCATAGCTCCTGGTTTGGAAGACTGTTATTATCCATTTAACTGTAAGCAGCATCACCAGCAGGTCCTGCAGTGTTTGTCATCTCCCCTGCCAGTAGTGGATCCTGCTGCAGCCACCAAACTGACAAGCGATCCACATAAAAATGATGTATTTCACCTATTGACTATTGATATTTTAACCCAGAGTGGGTGAGCATGAGACACCTGCAGCTCAGTGCTAAAGACCAAGTGAGGAAGCAAAAAGGTTCCTGCCTGATCAATTCTTCCTGTTGTCATTTGGAGTAGGGTCCCACAGGGCTTAAACTTGGTCACACTGGACCACAACACCTAAAGACAAAATCCCTTCTGTCTCAAAGGAATGAGAGATGGATGGCAGAGAAACAGAAGGAAACTCTGAGTGCTCCACTGACCCAACTGACATCTGATGAATGGGCTGCAATATAAATGCATTGAAAAACAGAAAAATTCTTACTTACCCTTATCATCGCTCCCCAAAATTGTTCATGCCACGAAAAAAACACAGAGTTCCCTTGAACCACGTATTTAAAAACCTTGCAATTTTATTTGCATATAAAGGCCGCTAGATATAATATCACAATAAATTTAAAGAAACAACTGCTTTCCTAAATTCCATTAACAAGGTAACATAAAACAGAACAAAGCTCAATAGCATTTACAGTGGTGGAACAGAAATAACTATCTGCAACAATATTTTGTGCTAGTAAGATTGCATTTACACACAGTGCAAAATAAGAAAAAGGAAATAAAAAAAGACAAGAAGAATATTTAAATATAAAGGACAACTAAGCCTTATTTTATTTAGGCTTGATTGTATCCATTTGACTCTATACATGCCTGAACTACAACAAAGATTTAACTCAGGCTCTTGAAGGCCTTGAGCACTTGGAAAAACGTGTCACATCCTTCATAATTTAGATGTGCTGTACAGCATAATTTTGCAGATGCTATACTGGCAATATTAAATCCTAGCTTAGTTATAATGCACAAAAAATACATATATATATAAATTCATATTTAAAAGGAGTCCGCATTTACAATTTTTATTTTGTTTTTTTACTGCATGAAATACCTGCTCTTTGCAGCTTTCACCCCCAGTCTTTTAAAGCTAAAATAATTTAAAAAAGAAACAACAGAAGGTAGATATCACATACAGGCTGTGGCTACCTAGATCATTCTTTATAAAATAGGTACAGACAAACAACTGAGAAGTCTATTCTCCCCTTGCTGCATTCTACCATGAATAGAAACAAGTTTAAGTACATGCACACATGTCAAGAGGCAAATGGACCCCAAAACATTGTTTGTACTACTAAAAAAATTTATATAAATTGAGATAAAAAGCTAACATTTAAACCTAGGGAAAGAGAAGACACTTAAAAAACCCCAACAATAACAAAAGTTGTGCAAATTTGGGTGTATTTTAATGCTGCCTACTTTTTAGCTAATAATATAATATTAAAATAAGGTCTCTCACGTATTAAAAGAAAGCTTGGCTGTCCTTTTGAGAACACTATAACAATTTACAAAGGAAAATTTATTGAAAAACAAAATTCATTTTACAAATTCACAATGCTTTATCAATTTAAAATGAATGCTGCATTTCCAAAAAGCACAACCTCTAACTTTTCTTCTTGTTTCTTTTGCACCAGCAATTTACAAATTAAAAAAAAAAACCAAAAAAAACCAAAAAAACAAACAAAAAAAAACCCCAAACCACACCCCAAAACAAAAATCCCCCACGGCTCCCCCAAAATCCCCCCATGCCCCTATTTTGAAATAAACATGAATGTAAGTTTTATAATTAGAAAATGGCAGTTTATAGACCTTCCCCAGTAGTGCTTCAGGATCCTTGAGGGGTGGGAAGGTCGAAGATGATGGGAGGGTTGGTGGGCTGGAAGCTGACTGTACACGTGGAGGCATTGATGTAGGTGGTGTAGCCATCTGTCATGATCCCATAACCTGTGGGGACAACAGGGCATGCTCATTCTGATGCCTCAGGGTTTAGCTTTTCTATTTTTCAGATTCTGTGCTGCTTTAGTGTGCACTTCTGAGCTTCATATTAGGGGATGGTGAGCTCTCTGCACAGAGCAGGGAGACAAAACAATTCCTTCTCCAGCTGGGGACCAAGGACAAACGATCCAAATCTCAGCCCCAAGAGCACAAACAACGTGGACTGAAGAGAGGAACACAAGTAGGATCGGACTGCATGGGCTGAAGCTGTAATGGGGCAATGAACTCCAATCTGCAAATGGAGCAGAACTGATCAAAGTGAGAGACCCCGTGCCCAGTCGTGCATTTTGGGACCATTTTGGTTCCTCTTGGGTGCAGCCCTGGCTGGGCTCTTGTGCTGCCCAAGGTGGATCCATTGAGGAGATCCTTTTAATCAATCCCTGCATTCTTCTTTAGCTCTGTCCAGCCTCTGCTCTAGGTCAGCATTCAGAAGGCATCAACTTCCAGGGACACATGGAGCACCCCAGCACTGCTGGGGCATCTGTGCTGTGCAATAAAACCAAACTGACCCTTTCAAAATGACACCAGCCCCTGCTGGTATCTCTGCCACAAAGGCTTGACTGAAAAAAACACAGTGGGCTGTGTTTGAGATAAGAATGGGTGCTTTTCACTTACTAAAAACTTTTTTTCGCCCCTGGAAAATCCTCTATTGTGACTGAGTGTGGAAGAAACACAAGCCACACAGGTCTGCTTTCTTATTAGTGAGCTATAGCTTGCATGTCTGTCAGAAGAAAAAGACCATTCAGATGCAAAAGATTTTGAAGTAACTTTGGTTTAGCCTAAACACCCCCTCTAAACAACCTGAACTCTGTCATCTCCCCTTTGCTGGCCCTCAATACCCAGTTCCTCATCCCAGCACTGCCTGGCTGCTGCTCATGCTGGCCTTGATGCCTTGTGAAGGCTGCCCTAGAGCAGAGGCTGGACAGAGCTAAAGAAGAATGCAGGGATTGATTAAAAGGATCTCCTCAATGGATTCACCTTGGGCAGCACAAGAACCCAGCCAGGGCTGCACCCAAGATGAACCAAAATGGTCCCAAAATGCACGGGCGGTCATGGGATCTCTCATTTTGATCAGTTCTGCTCCATTTGCAGATTGGAGTTCATTGTCCAATTCCAGCTTTAGCCCATGCAGTCCCATCCTTCTTGTTTTTCTCTCTTCAGTCCATGTTGTTTGTGCTCTTGGGGCTGAGATTTGGATCGTTTGTCCTTGGTCCCCAGCTGGAGAAGGAATTGTTTTGTCTCCCTGCTCTGTGCAGAGAGCTCACCATTCCCCTGATATGAAGCCCAGACCCACACACTAAAGCAGCACAGAATCTGAGAAAATAGAAAAGCTAAAACCTGAGATATCAGCTTCTGAGACTTCAGGAACTCCTCAGCAGGTTAAAAACACACACATGCACATCCTCAGGCTGCCCAGGGAAGCTGTGTCCGTCCCATCCCCAAAGTGTTCAAGGCCAGGCTGGATAGGGCTCAGAGCAACCTGGGATAGTGAAAAGCATCCCTGCCCATGGCAGAGGGTTTGGAATGAGATGATCCTTAAAGTCCCTTCCAATCCAAACTATTCTATGGCTCCATTATTTAATTTATATATGTATTCTAAAAGAATTTTATGAAAGTGTGTGCATTTTCAGCTGACATCCACAAAAAAGCTAACAAAGAAGCTTGAAAACATCTAGGAAGTATTTGGCCCAAATGTACTTAAAAAAAAAAAATTAAAAAAAAAACCCAGAGTTTCATGGAGGAAGAAAGCTTCCCACTGCAAACCCACAGAGGAAAAAGGTTTTTTCTTTTAAACCATTATGATACAGTACAGATCACTGCTGTCTGAAAGCTAAGATAAATATACCGACCCACAGTGCCTATCAGAAATAAGAATCACTTCAGAATTGCTGCACTGTCCACCTGTATCACTTTATTCATTTAGACTGGCAATTTTGATTTAGATCACCTCACGGTGGGAAAAAAATCTTGTTTGTGGTTGTTTTGCTTAACAACCAGAGGAAAAAAACTGCATTACCAAAATGTATGTATGGCCTCTGTTGCTCCAAGGGAACATGGTGCATGTTCATCTCAGCTGAGGTTGGATAAAAATTAATTGCACCCTGAGATAATGCTCTTAACACTTTGCTATTTCTTCCTGTACTGAAACAAGCCACTCTTGTGTCTTCTGTGTAAGTACTAGAAATGATTTTAAATTTTTGCTGGTATTCTTACGAGAATTTATTTGAATGTTCACTTTTAATATGTGCTGCCACCTTTCCCAGGAGACTTAAATGTGCACTATTACAACCCCAAGTTTCACCACCCAAATTAACAATTTACACATTTCAGCTGGGAGTCTTGCCATATTCATTTATTTTTAATAGACAAGGACTAATATTTGTACAAAATACCCAATCTTTTAATGAGTGCATTAAAGGCCTGTTAGTTATGTCTCTATGCAGAGGGTCATGACAGTATTCCCAGTATAAAGTCTTTATTTACAGATGCCAGGCATGGAAATCATTGTATGAAGTCACAAGGGCTTCAGAAAAACCAACACCATTGGCAGAGAGAGCTGTCCTCTTTTTATTTTGCTTTTATGAAGTTCTCAAAATCTTTAGGCCTATGGAGAACCTAGTTAAAAACAATGGAGAAACCTCCAGGGGGAGAATATAAAACATTTAATGTGCAATTTTGAGTTCTAGGGTCACCAAGTCTTATACTCCCTCTCAGGCAGAACTCCTAGTGTTTGTCTCTCAGCCACATGAAAGCCACAAAATTGTATTAAATATTTAAGTACCTCCAGCATGTATTTAATCTCTCAGTCTCTTCCACTGCCACAAACTGAGCTGGTTGTTTCTGAAGCTTCACACTCTGCCTGTGCTGGCAATGACAGAGGGGGAATATCTCTTCTAAAACATGAGACTGATGCCTGACTTGAGATGCCCTCCTTTCTGCTTCCCCTTATACCCTGAGGGAGGTGAGCAGAGGCAGCAAGTTGTCTTCAGATTTTTTTTTTTTTCTCTAGCATCTTTCTTAGCTCCTGTGCTCGGAGTAATGGGGCTAATTTTCATTTTGGCTCGCAAGTGTGGGGAATCTCATCTGTTTCTCTAACCGAATTTGTCAAAATTTGAATTGCTTTCAAATAACCTGTATGGAACAACCTTTGCACAGTGAAAGATGTAGGTGGCTAAATGTAGCACACATTCCTGAAACAGTCTGCTTTAATTCTGGAATAAATTTACAAAGTGCCATGCAGGCAATCACTTTCCTGAATTCCCTCCCTGCTTTAATGCAATATGCCATTATCCACTGCAGTACCGCACCAAAATGTGCTTCTGAGAATGTGAGATGAAGCAGGGACCAGCTCTACTCCTTACCTTCATGGATCCCACCAAAGACATGGAGCTTGGGCCTCACTCTCCTCTGCACTGTGTTCAGCAGCTCCACACAGCCCACTCTCTGCAGCTCCTTGGGAACCCAGTCTCGAAAACCTGAAGGCAAAATGCAATCAGTGCTGTTAATTTCCCCTATTCAGGTGGGGTTTCATGCAGCCTTTCAGGAAGTCATCATTCACACAGGGTTTATTACATTATCTCCAGTCATAACCTCTCCGTTAGAGCACACAATGGCTTTTAAGAACTGTTCCAATGTCACTTTGTCTTCCTTAAGATTTCCTCCCTCCATCTGCATTTTTTCTGGATGCGATTTGTTTTTTTTGAACCATAGGTTTCTTCCACCTTGAAGCCCCGGGACTGGGCACTGCTGCAGATTTTTCCTGGCACTGCTGCAGATTTTTCTTCCCTTTCCCCTGGCTCTTACAGCAGTCAGCTCTGTGGTTACTCCAGAAATGAAACAGCTCAGGAAGATGAGCTATGGCTCAATCCCAAAGACTTTAAATGCAGACTGCCACAGCTTCTGGAGAAGCATGGTCTGCAGGCATCAGGTCACCTCTGAGCCCTCATCACCAGCCTCAAGCCATGCCAAAACTGCAAAACAGCTCCCAACAAGCAGCGATCATTGACCACACTGCCACTTGGTCTTGTGGATAATACAGAAAAATGTACAAAACCTGATATCCATCTCTGTAGGACCTGCTGCCTGGACCATCATGGAAAAGATCAGCAGGGCAAGGGAATGAGGAGGAATAAAAGGGGAATCAGGAGCCACATCCAGCTGTAGCACCACTCTACTGACTTTAGCAAAAACATGCTAGGACGGACATGAATTTGGCTAAATTTTAGAGTGACCAAAGACTCCACTTTACAGCTCTACCTCCCTTAATATTTACTTAATATTAGTAAGTAAACACTTATTTAAAAAGCAGTATTTTATCAATGTTATCATGCAGGCTGAGACCTAGAGTCCCTCATTTTAGGCACAGTACTGACACCTAACCTGTGTCTGTAGTAAAGACACAATGCCAGCCTTTTGAAACTGAACTTCATTATCTCCTTCAAACTCAAAATTTCAGCAGGCTTATTCAATTACAGCACTCATTAGTGTCTGCAGCATCACAGTATTTCTGTATGAACTCAATGCAGAGCAGATGGATGAGCAACCCATTTAAAACAGCATCCATGAAACATTATAAACACCCTTGGGGTTTTTTTTTTTTTTTTTTTTTGTTTGTTTGTTTTTGTTTTTTTTTTTTGCATCTTTGGGAAAATGAATTGATTAACAGAGTGCTGTTCAAGGCCCTGGTTTGCTGCACGCTGGCAGCTTCAGGAAGGTTAAAGGGAATTTGCTGATCTCCTTACAACATTCTCTAAGTAGTATTAAAAAACTAACCAGAATATAAAAGGAGCAGTAAGTACATTGGTCAGAAACTTTCTGGACTTTTTTCTTTTTTTCACTTAGCTTGGATTGCTGACTCTTAACTTGATTGTGGTGAAAAACATTAAGCATGCCTTAATTCCTGACTCCACAGTCACCAAGGAGCTCTAAAAGAACACTGAGCCAGCCTGGAAGCACTCACAATGCTGGTTTATAGTGGCATCATGCAATTCTGAGAAGATTTTACATATTCACTGCCACCAATGCAGAAAGTGGCTGTGATTTGGCCACTTCCTGGGACCCCTTGGGTTGCCAGAGCAATCCTAAAACCCTGACAAAAATCCTAAAACCTTGACAAAAATCATTACAACAAGGGCAACAAAGACACTGCCACCCTTCCTCACCCTGACAAGTGATATTTATAAGAGGCTCAGTTGTTGTAAACCCAGCTGAGATAGTTAAACCACAGTCCCAGGCTGCCTGCCACGTGTGCCTGGAGGAAAGGCAGCAAAAATTACATTATTGTGCCTCATGGGGCAGAGGGTGGAGACAGGATAGTGTCACTTTCCAAATGGTTTTAGAGAGGGCTTTAAGGACTTCAGATATGCCAAAACTGAGCGCTCCTGCTTCTGCTGGATGAGCGTCCTGGGGGCCTTCTGAGACTAGTAGAGCTTAGTTTAGATCTTAAAACTGAGATCAGTGAATGACTCACACTGACAAGACAAGCAAAATTCAAAACTAAATGAGAAATTTTAGCTACCTAATGAAGAAACAAATTATGCATTCATAGACTGGTACTCACCTGTCATTAGATCAAGTTAGGAACAATTATCTAAGAATGTAATTTTATTCCTTCACAAATTTTTTATAAGCCAATTAATACCTCTAAAATTATTCTTACATATTCTAAGTTTACAAGGACATTATCAAGGAGAATATGTGACTACATAGCTCCAAACTCTTGACTGCTACCCCTCAAACCTTAAAATGACATGACACTGTAGTGAGAAAGGGTTTCAAAAGTTTTAGTCAATCTCTAAAACGTCATATGGGATTGAAAACTGGTTGTCAGATGAATACTATTCTTAAATAAAATGTCAAACTATAATGGTTATGGTGTCAGATATTTGATCTTCCCTAGCTTGAATGTAACAAAAAAAAGTCAAGTTTTTTATGGAAACTCAACAGATCAGCTAAGCCTAATCATCATTTTCCACTTCCTTCAGAAAGTTTTTCAATCCACAGTTTTTACTCTGGGTGCAATTCCAGTGTATCTTATAGCATTATCAACTTTGCTCACTTTGAAAGTAAAATTCTCACGCAAAGAATCACACAGAGCTTTTGTTTCACTTACCCAGGGGAGGTCCATGTGTCATTAGTATATCAATTCCCTCAGGAATAAGGTTCCACTTGTCTAGCAAAGACTGACCTCTGGGTAGATTAAAGCCCCATCCATTAAACCATGGTGTCCTTTGGGGAAAATAAGACAAACTGCATCAGTGTAAAATAAAAAATCTCTTCCCTTCTCCCATTTTTTTTCTGAATTAAATCAATTTCTGTGCTTCAGAGATCACCTGCAGATAGCCTTTTTGAAGGGGATGCCTCTAACACACACTGATCCAAATACACACATATGTTAAAATATACATTTGAATTTAGATTAATGTCTGATGTTATTTTTGTACTTCGAGTGTATTCAGCCCTGGGGGCATTTACTCACTAGAGAGAAAGGAAAAAACACTAAAATGACAAAGTCTAAATCTCAAGCTTTTTATCAAAGTTTGGGAATGTTCAAGCATAAGAACTCCATCCCTATGCTAACAAACGAAACAACCCAACAATTTTTTTGAGGCAAAAATCAATTTCTCCCAGCTCAGGGCAGCAGCTCAACAAGAGGCTCAATGGGGCAGCTCTAAGCACCATTTGTGCCACTGTGGATTCTCACTAAACTCAACCTTGCTCCTTTTAGCACTTTTAATAGCAGAACACAGTCACCCAACTGGGTTTTCAGCTCCTGAGCCTCCTAGAGATACAGGAAAAACATCATAAAAATAATAAAAGAAAACATAATAAAGATAATAAAAGAAATAAACATTCACACAATATTTAGCCTTACAGTGACTTTTTAAAGGGATCTTATAATTTAAAATTCATTTAGTATTTCTCAAGGAAAACTGATACCCTCAGTGCTCCCCAGCAGATCAGAGTTGTTCTGAGACATTGATTTATCCACCAGTCCAAGCATGTAGCCATGACAAGCACATTTTCTAGCAATACTTTTTAACATATAACTTTTTCAACACATCATTTTGATACAGGTCTATCATAATAAAGCCTTTCCCTACCAAATAAGTACACAAAACAATTGCTCTGATGAAATACAGGAATATTTAGATTTGTTACCAATAACCTTTCACACAGATGTTAGTATTGTACTAATTTTAAGAGTTTCCATCCATGTGTGTGTTTCCTAGAGCTCAGGCAACATTATTATTACATTATTATATATTATGTATTATTACAGTATTGTGTGTTAATACAACTGTAATATCCCTAGTCATATTTCTGAAAGTTCAGGCTACTCCTGAAGTCTTCTGTGTGCTGCAGTTCTGAAAAAAGAAAACAAAAACTGGGGGCAAAAAACAACCACAAGCCAACCTTGAAAAAACCTGTACCTGTTAAAACCAGAGATCATTCGAGTCCTGTGTGATTTCATTATGTAATCTGCCTCCTCTACCAGCTAAATTATTCATTTTTCCAGCCTCAAACATGCATTTGAGTGAGAATGTCCTGCTGAGATGACGTCTCCAGTTTCTGTTTTTTTACAATTAAGGCATTTTGCTTTGCTGAGACAATAATTTGCCCAATGAGGGCTGTACCCAGCTCTATGGATGATCTGCATTCCTGACAACTGGCAGGATGGAAAAACAGCAGGCACTGCTAATATAGGGGCAGGAAGGTCACTGGCGCCTTTGTGACAAATAATTGACATATCCCATGTAGTCCTGCTGGACAATGCTCATACTACACACACACACACACACACACAGAGGAACTCATTCAAGCCAGCAGACTTCCTGAATGAACACTGACAAAAGACAGGAAAATTAGACGTTGGTCAAAGGTTTGATGTGAGCTGTGGGCTCCTCGTGTGCTCAGCCATGAGGCTTCACCTCTCACATCCACCTCTCACATCCACCTCTCACAGCTGCCTTGACCTGCACCCACTGAAACACCTAAAACCCTCCTGTGTTTAAAGCAAAGCTGGTGCAACCTGCAGGAGGTTTGTATGCAGCTGAATTAAAACTGAAGGTTTGTCTTGGCTTTAGCTAAACCACAAGAATTTCTGCTTTTCTAGGACTGGCTTTCCTGAAACGTGTATCTAAGTTTCCCTTCCTATAGCATTCCTAGGTTTTAACCTGTGGAGATTATTGTAACCTTCAGGGCTGCAGGCAGAAGTTAAAATATCGTTTGGCTAAGCATTCAGCTGCTTAAAACAAACAAACACACAGAGCTGGGGTCAAACTTTACACTGTCAATTAATGATTCTTTCCCCACTTGCATTTCTCCTGCAGATAAGGCTGTAGTTATTACAACATAGTTAAACCTGAAACCTGAAACCACATCTGTGACTTCTCTGGAGCTCTTCGGAGACCACAGAAAAAACCTGGATTTGTCTGCAGGATTTTTATTTTATTTTCTTCTGAACCACTGGGGAAAGAGGAGGAGGGGAACCTGAGCTCAGATATATTCCTCACTCACCAACCTCTGTAATTAGCTGTGACTAACAGGCGCCACGTGGGAATCCACTTGCAAGAAAACTTTTGAGAAACCTTCCTCATTACACACAAACAAAGATGGTCAAGTACTTATTTAATATACTAAAGATTTCCATCCAAAAGGGGTAAATCAAAGAGAAGAGCAGGCATGACTGAAGAACACCTGGATTACAGATTTAGGCTTCAGGCATTTAAAACATGAAACAGTGCAGAATTCCTGACAGCACTGCATTCTGGCCAGGCAAACTGAGGGTCCCTGCCTTGGGAGGGGGTCCAGGTCCTGCCAGAAAGCCAAGCATGTGCTCAGAACACCACCAAGAAGCCAAACAGCTGCGTGGCACAGGCTCAGGTTTGGGTGGGAGCACAGGGAAGGTGACCTGATGCTTACTGTGCTGCAGTGAGGATGGGATGGGGTGGGTGTGCTGTGAATCCTGTGAGTGGACAGTGAATATCTGGCTACCCCAGCAAACTTTAAATACCTGCAGGAACTCAAAGCCTGCTCTGGAGGTAGGTAGAGTCCTCTCAAGGGGTATCAGAAAAGGATATTTTACTCCTTTTAGTGCCTTTTTTTGCATATATAAGAGATAAATAGAGTCACTCTCAACATCTAAATAATTTAGAAGAAAAGAACTGTGCACAGAGTTAGGTGCCTTCTGCAACGTATCTTCAAGCTGATTACTTACTATGGGAAACCACTTCCTGTCTAGGAAGAAATGTAGATAATGAACTTTGCCTGCACTGTCATGGTTTAACCCCAGCCCTTTGCTCATTACCTCCCATGGGGTGGGAGAGAGAATCAGAGGGGTAAAAGCACTCGTGGCAAATTACATCAAGCACAAGTAATTAATAAAGGCTACTTAGTCATTAGCAGCAATATTTCAGATCTGACCTAATTCTTTTTCCTATGGATCTCTGAGTAAAAGATTTTAGGCAAATCCTAAATTCCTAAAACTTCATTTTTAAGTACGGATGGCAACAGCAAGAAGCTGTTGTGGCTGCTGAATAATGCCACAAGGGAGGCATGGATGGAAAACCCACAGGGACTGGTAATGAGAGATTACAAATTATTTTGTCATTTTAAGTTTGATGGACCAGAACACGTCCCCACAGCCGATGCCAGGCATGTCAGCCCGTGTGCAGAGGAACCTAATTGGGGCTCTGCTGCTCAGGACCACACCACACTTCACAGCATCCCCCATGTGCCATCAAACCCCTACAGAAATTCCTGATCCCTGGCTCACCCGACAGCTCAGCCCTCCCTGACTGCAGAGCTTCCTTGCCATTTGGGGAGAGTGCGTGTGCTGGCACCAGATGTGGTACAAGGAATATCCTCATGGAGGGCAGACACCTGGCCCATCCCTGCTCTCCTCAGCTCCTCATTCCTGCACAGGAATCCCCACAGATCCTCCTCCCCTTCCCCTCCTGGTGTTTTGGAAGCTACGTTTTCTGCAATTAAAAGGATGCTTATGCAGGAGGCTGCAAATTACCTTCACTCCCTGTGCTGTAAGAGATGCAGACACTGCTTGACCCCATGCCAGGAAGGAGGGAATGCTAAGATTCCCAACAAGACTCATCCTCCTTTTACAGATGCATTGGGAGAATCCCTGGACAGGACACACAAATCCACCTGCTTTTAGCAGCAGAGAGCTGCAGCTTCAGCAGGTGATCAGATCTCCTTCTCCCAGGTAAGCACTGTATGGCTTTATTATTTTGCTAATACATTAAAAACACCCAAAACGAACCCAAACCAGCCTGCAACAGAAGCACAGCCATGGAGCATCATTTCATGACACAAAAAACCACAACCTCAATCCCAGAAGCAACACTATCACATGAGGAAAAGAGACACAAACCCACAGCCAGGTTCACCCAGGTAACACAGAAATGTCAACTCCTTCTGCAACTTCAATGCTTTTGAAGGGTGGTAACTCCTACAACCTACTTTCATCTCTTCTCTGACTCATGAATTTAATTACCTGATCCTCAGAGTTCAACAACTCAAAAGGTAAATGTACAATGAGACCTTCTAGATCCACATTTTCCTCTTAACTCCACCAGTAAATCCATTTATTTCAATGGTTACTTCTAAACAGGATTAGAAAAAATAAATTATCTCATGGGTCTTTAATCCCAAGTATTCATTCATTTTTAAGGCTACCCAGCCTTTTAGAAAAGCTTCAATTTTATCTTTAATCCAATGAGTAATGTGCACAGGAGGCAAAAATCTCAGTCTGTCTCCTTCCACAGGATAACAGCTGAGGGAGCATCTAAAAGGCATCTCAGTGGGAAGCACTTCCACACCACCAGTAACAATAACAAAATGCTCTCTATTTCTATCAGCATTCAAAAGGGGGAACACAGCCCTGGCTCACGAGGGAGGGAGAAAGCTCCAGCAGCAGTACAGAACTGGTGGGACATGGAGGTGCAGCCGTGGACTCTCTTCCATGTGGGACCACCCACAGACACATCCAAAATCGCCCACTCCAGTCCTGGGCCAACGCTGCAGCCTTGCAGTGGAGCAGCAGAGACCAACACAGCGACAAAACAGCCACCAGCAGTGACTTTGAGTGGGGAGAAGGAGAAGGAGAGGCTTTCAGTGCCCCCTGGCCCTGAGGGCACACAGACAGGGTTTGCCAGAGCCAGCAGCACACACTGCCCAACAGGAATCCAAACACAGGGACAAGGGCAGAAGGGGACAGCCTGGGTCATCACCAGGACAAAACACTGAGCAGGGCAAATGCACAATGCATTGGATGCCCCAGGGTTTAGCTTTTATATTTTTCAGATTCTGTGCTGCTTTAGTGTGCACTTCTGAGCTTCATATCAGTGGATGGTGAGCTCTCTGCACAG
>WBNO01018264.1:104769-125748 GCA_013400575.1 Peucedramus taeniatus
TATTATTATTATTATTATATAATTTATATTATTATTCTCTGCTTTATTCTTTAGCTTTGTCCAGCCTCTGCTCTAGGTCAGCATACCAAGGCATCACATTGAGGAAGCACATTTTACAGCAGCTTGTGCAAAGGCACTGAAACTTGCCTTTGGTGCCACAAAAGTGCTTTTTTGGGGGGAAGATCCTTTTTACAGTGAAGATTCAAATGCTTTTTCATAATGTAACAACCACCAGGAAATGGTAAAGGCTAAATTGTTTCCTAAATGTGCTCATTAAATGCAGTGCTGTGACATGGGTGAGAGGCACAGTCTAGGGGCTCGAGCTGAATGCCATTCCCACCAGCACTCACCTGCTGTGCCTCAGTGTCCCATTTAGAAAGTGAGAATAATAACACAGAACAGAAAGGGGCACCACAGAGCCTGGCTCCTTGGGATTTTGCTTACCCTGCATATTTAAACGGATGAAGCTCTCACAAAAGGCAATTATCAGTACTGCAATTATGTTAGCCATGCTACTGTATGTACCTCCTTATTACCAGCCTGCACTTCAGTCGAGGAGTCTCTAAAACACAGTTCAGCTATTTTCACAAGGTTAGAAAAACCTGAAACCTCAACAACCTGCTGGTTGTTTTGATGGGTTCTTCTTTGCAGGTTTTTATCTCTCTCTCTTAACTTACAGTCTCTAACCTCTGAATTATCTAAATGACAAAGCACTTGAGAAGCAGGACCCCCCATCCTCCACTGTGTTTGGAGGGAAGGAGGCCTGCAGTGCCTTTTCCCCTGGGAGCAGCTCTTCACAACGAGAAGCTGCAGGATCCCCTCAGCAGCCAGCGTGACCTGGCATGTTCCTTGCACCAAGCCATTCTCCATTTCTGACTCTACCAACTGGCCAGTGCAGGTTTTAGTTTAAACTCCTGTCAGACACAGGTTCAGGCCTGGATCTGTGAGAGCTGTGAGAAGTCCAGGACCTTTAGTGCTGCCATACATCTTGTTCCATGGATGTAATGATCTGGACCAGATTATCACATGAAACAGCAACAGAACAGCAGCAAGTGCAGCTTTAGCCTGGAAAACGGTACATGGAAAGAATTCCCTCCTTTACATCTCTGCCCTTGCTGTCTCCAGGCTGCCCCAGCTGTTACTGACAGGTAACTGAGCTCTGGTCCCCATATCTACAAACAAATCTACTACCTCTGTGGTTACCTTCCACTTATTTCTCCTCTCTGATGGTCCATACCAGCCACTGACATCTCCTACCCTGTGTCTACAATGGTTGGTGATCCTTTTTGCCAAGGATTGTCCATTCAGTTCACATGTTTTGTGCTAACAATACCAGAACACCACACACAGTATTTAAGAAAACTCATCTGTGGGGAAAATGTGTTTTAGTAAAAGCAAAAATAAAACCCCAAACCCCCCCCCACAAAAAAAAACAAAACAAACAAACAAAAAACCAACAAAACCACCAAAAAAACAAAAACAAAAACCCACAACGACAACAACAGCAAAGAAAAAAAAAAAAGTTAAGAAACAAATAATAAAAGTACACCAAGGTTTAAGAGACTTGAGAGCAAAGGAGACAGGCAGGAGGTTGGAACCCCAGTAATGTTACAGAGACACAGAGCACAGGGAGTAAAGAGGACAGCAGTAAAGAACACCATGAAGCAGAGCAGTGGACACCACCAGGCAGCCAGTGGACACTGGAAAGTGAATTTCTCAAGCAAGACAACCTTTGTTTAAGTATCTGAACTGCTCATCAAAGAGGAAATTTCCTCCAAACCTTCTGGGGCTCCCCAATCCCTAACTGTATTGCAATTATTTTATTTAGGGCTTTACTTAATGAGATCTGGGAGATATTTTAATATCCCAAAAAAAAGGAAATAATTCCAACCTGACTCAAGGGCTAATTTCATTCTACTTTTAAAAAGCACAGAATTACAAAGGCCTACGAATAGAAGCAAGTACCAGATTTTACATATTTCTGTGCTGTGTGTAGCTGGGGCTGGTTTGAAGGACAGACCTGGCTTAAGCTAGGACCAGATTCAAATGGATCTATACATTACGTACACTGTGTTTCCCCACATGGCAGTGGTGCTGCACTGTGGCAGCAGCTCAAACCTGACTTGTAGACCTGCTGCTCATTCTGCAGTGAGCCCTTTTATTCCTTCATTCCCCTACTGCATCCCAGTGCAGTGCACCCTTGAAGCATCAAAGGATGCTGCAGCACTGAAAAGAGCTTAAATGACTCAAGTTCATCTGGTAAAATTTTGTGGTCTTGGTAAAAACACAGAGAATCTTAAAATATCTGTCTGAAGGAAAGATCTCTCTGGTCCTGAAGGTCACCACAACATAAATCAAATGGCTGTTCCCAGGGATATGCCAAGGAAAGAGGAAACAAAAGGAAAAATAGAGCAGCTGTCTAAAGTTTTGATTCCATTTTGCTCCACAACTGTGCATGTTTAAGAATGATGCTTGATTTCTCAGAGTAAGCATGATCATAACATGCCATTGTACCACATCTTAAATTAATTTCCTACATTCCTCTTATTATCTGTGCAGAAAATGTAAATTGACAAAGCTTCCACCCCAGGTCAGTCTTGGAGGGGCTTTTACCAGCAGTCCTGCTTCTGTGATGACAACACACATTAAAGTACAGCAGGACAAAAAAAAAATAAAAAAGTAAAGACCTCTCCCCCAACACACACTTAATAATGCATGTCTTCAACCCACTGGGGTAGTCTGTGTGTTTGACATGTAAACCAGCAAAATCTGAACAGGTCTAATTACATCCAGTAGTTGAATATTTTATATATTTGTAAAAGCAGCATTTGGAAAATATTAACAGAATGTCGGCCATTAAAACAAATAAGCTACATTTCAGTGAATTATGAAAGAAAGGTTGCCAGATGTAAGTTAGTGTAACAAATAGAACACTCCAAAGTAGTCAAGTCAACCTGCCCTATTAGTGAAATTGGTTCTTGCCCCTAAGAAACAGCCTCTAGATATTTAATTATTTGGAATGCTCCTTAAAACAGAATTCTTTAGCATTGATAAAGTATCTGTAGTTCCTCCAAAAGGCTCTGAGGGTCAGCAGATGTGACAGCCTGTTTATTAATTAATGCCACAGACCAGACAAATTTCAGACACACATTTTTATGTAGTGTTTCAGCACCTTTTGGTATGTTTATACCTGCAGCCTGTACTGCTCCTAATACACACAACATTTAATGTCACCGACAGGAAAAGTGTGTCTTTTTTTTTTTAGCTTGAGGAGCTCTACCACATAACATCACAAAGGAAAAAAGTTTGGGTCTAGATGTCTTAGTTGCCCAGGCTTTTCCCCTTCTAATTCCCAGAGTTATCAAACCAGTTTGGTGTTTCTGAAGAATACATAAACCAAAACCAACCCAAAGGAACACACTAAGCACAAACCCACATCACAATCACAGGAACTTGAAGGCTTTCAAAAACTCTTTCAGGTGCTTTACAAGCAGTAAATAATTTAGGCTCTGACCAGTCTAGACAGAGCACTGTTTACAGAGGTGCAGAACTAGGCTGCCTAGCCAAGAATAAATTTGCCAAAATATATGCCTAAGTAACTTGCAGAAATTCAATCAGACAGTAGACACAGAATTCTGCCCTCCATGGTTTTCACTATCAGTCTTCACCAATAACTTAATTATTCTTAGCTAGTCCAATGACTTAAATAAGACACTGAGATTGTTTACTGCCAGATGGTGCTGTTTATCTATAAATACCACCACTATTTTTATTTATGTTTTGCCCAAAATGCTGGCCGGCATTCCTCAATAAGAAACTGAAACTTTCCAGAATTCCTGCTAGGAAAACCAAACAAGGCTCACATGTATTGAGCGCTCCAGACACGCACAGCCCGCAACATTTAATGGTAGGAACTTGTAACGTAATCTCCTAAATATTCACAGAAAAAAATGGAAGCAGTTAGTTATAATTAGGTCACAGGATACTCCCAGCATTTCTTGTTTGTCTGAGGTCTGTGCTACCTTCCGCTCCAGCTTATTCGTGATGTAAAGTCTCTTATCCTCACTAACCAGAGGAAAACTGAGTTCCCAGTGCCACAATACATGCTTAGCTGGCATTTAGGTACAGTATAAAACACCATGGCTTGGTCTTAAGGATAATTTACTGGTTTACTGCTTAATTGAAAGTTTTAGGAAGTGTCATTTATGTGAAAGCTATGCAGATTTGGTTCATTTTCTTCATTTATTACAGACCTTGCTTCACACAGAAATTTAACATCTGGCACACTCGAAATTCCACCTTTGCTAAAAATCATGACCCAGATTTGGAGTCTGCAGGAAGGAAAAGTTAAAGCTCCTGTCCAGTCTTCATCAAAAACCACTGCTGCCTCATCTGCCAAATTCTGTCTACCAACAAGCTTCTGTAAGGCCATCTGGGGAAAGGGATGGTCATGGATCTCAAAATGCACATCACATTCTCAGCCCAGGGAGCCTCAGGAGACTCGACTGCAAACCAAGTCCAAACAAAAAGAAAATCCCACACCTGATGTGTACCTGATGCATACAAGATGTGCACTTGGGCGTGGATATATTTATATATATGTATAGTATAAATAAACATCCATTCCCTGATGCTCTGCCTGTATCAGGGAAACTGAAAAGCAGCTTACAGAAATGGCTCAGTGCACTCCCAAACCAATGAGAGCTCCAAGTGCTGCAGCACTCAAGCATGGCCACAGTAATGTGAGCAAACATTTTCAGGTTATTACCTGGAGGAGCTGTCTCATGTATGAGCCAATTCAGCAAATCAATTAAAGTGATGCAGTTACTTGATCAACAGATGAACACAAAGGGAAAGAAATGACCGAGGAGATTGAGGGAAAAACATAAAGAAAAAGCAGCTGGAAAGACTGAGAGAGCATTCAGCATCACTGAGGCAAACAGAGCATTATTTTAATTGAAAAGGGTCCGTTTAAGCAATGGGTCATTCCTTTTTGTTGCCTTCAAGATTAAAGAAGGAATTCTGATAACAATTGGGTCATTTACACAACATTTCATTTTAAGGTCCCCCCACTTTGTGTCGTCCTTCCAGCGAGGTTTGTGGGAGATGTGGATTACAACAGACTGAAGGAGAGCTAATTTGACTCTCCTGGTGAAACAACTAACAATAACAGAATAATATTTCTAATAACAGAATGATGAGAAATCAACGTAGCAGAACTTCTGCATCTGAGTCCGTTACTTGATCAACAAAATATTATTCATGTTCATCCCAGTTCTCACCTTGAGGGAGAGATTTGACCCCCACATCTCTCTGAGGCCACACCTAACTCCTCTCAAGAGTGTTAATGGAAAATAATTGAGTGGAAGCAAACAGCAGAGCAAGGATGCAGGGAAGATGTCTCTCTCAGTGACCACCAGCCAAAATTCCAGATTTTATTAAGAGCCTGAATTGCCTCCTAGAGGATTGCAATGTGGTTCCAAAGCTTGATGAAACTGCTCCTTCTGGAGCCATGAAGCAGCAGCTCCAGGCAGAGGCACCAGGCAGTGGGCAACGACTGCTACTTCTGGTGCTACAATTCACAGAGCCACAGAGTGGTTTGGGCTGGAAGGGACCTTCAAACCTACCTAGTTCCAGCTCTCTGCCATGGGCATTATTAGAAATATTATTCTATTATTGTTAGTTTTTTCACCAGAAGAGTCAAATTAACCCTCCTTCAGTCTGTGGTAATCCACATCTCCCACAAACATCATTGGAAGTGATGCCTCAGGTTTTAGCTTTTATACTTTTCAGATTCTGTGCTGCTTTAGTGTGCACTTCTGAGCTTCATATCAGGGGATGGTGAGCTCTCTGCACAGAGCAGGGAGACAAAACAATTCCTTCTCCAGCTGGGGACCAAGGACAAATGATCCAAATCTCAGCCCCAAGAGCACAAACAATGTGGGCTGAAGAGAGAAAAACAAGAAGGATGGGACTGCATGGGCTAAAGCTGTAACTGGACAATGAACTTCAATCTGCAAATGGAGCAGAACTGATCAAAGTGAGAGACCCCGTGCCCAGTCGTGCATTTTGGGACCATTTTGGTTCCTCTTGGGTGCAGCCCTGGCTGGGCTCTTGTGCTGCCCAAGGTGGATCCATTGATGAGATCCTTTTAATCAATCCCTGCATTCTTCTTTAGCTCTGTCCAGCCTCTGCTCTAGGTCAGCATTCAAGGCATCAGAAGGACAACACGAAGGTGGCAACAAAAAGGAATGACCCATTGCTTAAACAGATCCTTTTCAATTTAAAAAATGCTCTCTTTGCCTCTGTGAGGCCAAATGCTCTCTCCAGTCTTTTCAGCTTTTTCTTTATGACTCTTATGGGCAGGGACACCTTCCACTATCCCAGGTTGCTCAGAGCTCCATCCAGCCTAGCCTTGGATATTTCCAGGGATCCAGGGGCAGCCACAGCTGCTCTGGGCAGTCTGTGCCAGGGCATCACCACTCACACAGCAAAGAATTTCTTCCCAGTATCTAATTTAACCCTACCTTTTGTCAGTGTGCAGCCACTCCCCCTTGTCCTCTCACTCCATGCCCTTTGCAAAGTCCCTCTCCAGCTCTCCTGGAACCCTTTAGGCACTGGAAAGCTGCTGCAAGGTTCCCCCCAGAGCCTTCTCCTCTCCAGGCTGAACAGCCTGAACTCTCTCAGCCTGCAAGAGAGGTGCTCCAGTCATGCTGCAGTTTCACAATTACATATTCACCCCTTCGGATATTATATACTCATGATTTGTTTTTAAAAGATGCATTCAAAGAAAATTGTGAGCTCATATTACAAGTTCTCAGCTGAAGTAAATTTTTTACTGATGAGTTACCAGCCTATGAACTGGTGGTTTATAACAGAAAGGCAGACTGACATTTAAATAGAGTGGCACTAGAATAATGGCTTTACATTAGTATTTTATGGGAGGCTGAATAACCACAGAGTTAACATACTGTATTTTCTGGTAATAAAAAACCCTTTGAAAACAAAAGGTCATTTTATTTGATAACGTAAATGAATTAGATCTGTATTGTATGGCCAAGAGAGTAAAGGAAAGATTAATTCTTGAAGAAGAAGTCAATATATCAGGATGGCTAGGATTGGTTTGGTTTTAATTCCTTAAGCATGCTGTAAAGCCTGCAGTTCATAACCCACAGCCATATATTGCTGTACACTGGGGGTTTTAATACAGGCCTCGGACTTCAGGCTGATCTGATAAAAATCTGAAACTTGCAGCAGGACATTATGTGGGCAAACTATTCATTTTATATTCACCTCCTTGTCATGTCAGTGCAGAGGTCATCTAAAGAGGGGGCCTAATTAATCAAACTGTCAGAGCCGATGAAGAGGAGCATGTTAATGGGACTTTTATTTCACCCAGGAAAGCAGGGCTCTGACAGGAACCAGAAAATATGGCCTTGATGTTGCTGTTTATTAGCAATGCTGAGATCAGTCCTAATAGGTGCCAAGCAGCCTGTGTTTGATAAAACACTGGGTGTCAGAACCTGCAGCAGGCAGGAATCAGAGAGACAAGGGGCAGGAATCACCCCAGTCTGTGGTGTGACAGCCACTGAGCACAGGTGGGGCTTGGGTGTGAGCACAGAGCCTGAGCCTGCAAAGGACACACTCCAATTCTTCAAAAGTAAATTAAAAATAAACAAACAAACAAACAAATTTAAAAAAACCCCAAAGCAACAACAAAAACAAACAAACAAACAAAAATACCCAAAAAAACCCAACCCAAATAAACAAAACAAAGCAAAAAAAAAACACACACACACACCAAAAAAAAAAAAAAANACAAAAACCAAACAAAAAAAAAAAACACACACACACAAAAACCCCACCAACAAAAACCCAAAAAAGCACCCGTTACCCTTAAAATACCAAAACCCACCAGCTATTTTCCTGCACTTAGAGGTCAGGCTTTGCCATATTTAATGCCTACCTGGGCATTAGGTACCTACCTGCCTGCTAGGCAAGCCCAGTGGCACAGAAAAACCCCTAAATTTGGTGCAAGAGTGCTGAACTCAAAGGATTGCCTTGATGGGAGGCCATGGTGGTGGGAAGCCAGCACAGCTCTGATACTCTCTGAGAGTGTCAGGACTGTAAATGCTCCAAGGCCAGGACAAGAGCTGGGCTTACCTGAGCCAGACCCACACAGGATGCTCCAGCTGATGGAGGCACAGCACTGGCAGCAGCCAGGTCTGTGCCAGATCATGAACTCAAAGAGCTCAGGCCTGGCCCCACAAAACACAGTGATAAAATAATGCTAAAATAAACACAGAGAGGATTTCATTTCCTGCCCAAAGCTTTTCTCCAAAATTGACGTTCTTAACACAAAATGCATGCCCAGAGTAAAGAAAACAAGGTTATCTAAAAGGGAGTGAGTGGGAGATACCAGAGATGCTCAGTTTTTGAAGGGCACTGGACTCATTTTAGCAGCAGCCAAGGCATTTGCTGTGTGGGTGATATATGTAAAATTGTTAATTAATTATTTTAGTAATGCTCCCCTACATGATTTCTCAGACTGCAATGTATTTTATACTTCAGGCCATGGTAGGCTTTATAATTAACTACTTTCTGAAGCCATTTTAATTATTCCCCCCCCCCCAACACCATTATTTCCAAATGAATAGAGAGCTAACATTAAATAGCCTTCTAAATAGAGAGCTGCAGCAATCTGCTCTTGTAGGATAAAGTACTTGGAATCACTACCCTAGCAGTGCCCCCATAAAGGTTTAGGCAGCTGAAAGGAAATATGTTGCCAAAGGGAAACCTCGGGCACTAACAAGGCATGCAAGTCCCCAGCTGAGTCAAAATTTTTCTTGGTGGAAAAGGAATGCTGCTGTGGTTTTGGCTGCTCAAAATACCCTCATCCTGAATTATCTTTTTCTTTTCTCCATTGTCTGGGTCTTAAAGCCAGCAGTGCTAGAATTGGAATGAGATGATTCAGAACTGATTTCTGTGCCTCTGACTGGGGTGACTCAGGAGCCCAGGCTGGCCCTGCCTTCCCTCTGGGAACTGCTACCCCTGTAGGAAATGGAGAGACAGAAACTTCCACAGACTCTGGAGGGTTTGATCTGCAGCCTTGGAAGGAGCTTGGCTTGATGTAAAAATACAATACACACACATTAAGCAGAAAAATCATAAACTTATGTTTCTGTAGTTGTAAGTAAGAATATGCCTTAAGTAAAAAAATGCATTGATAAGATGGTGAAGGGTTTGTAGTGCAGTAATTTAATTGTATGGAATAAGCTCAGAGTTCAGATATTACAAAAGAAGCACATGTGTGTGTACATGTGACAGCAGCTCATTGGATAAAAATATCCACGGTGCAGCAGGATTAAGTAAAGGTGACAGGTTAGAAACACAAAATAAACTTTGTGGCAGCTTTCCACTGGATCAGAATGTTCTATATTGCCTTGTAATGAAAAAACTTGTGACTACTCTGAGCTATGGCCGAGTTCTTGCTCCTCTAAAATCTCACAGCCTTTGAGGATGATGTTTATCTGAGCAATCAATGGTTTTTAGCCCAACAGTAAGCCCAACATCCCTTCATTAAGGTGTCAATAACAGCCCCTGCAAGTGCACATGCACAATTCCATCTACAGAGGCTGCAGAATGGTGTTTTTCTCTGCTAGCAAACCATCCTACTCCTCTGCTGAGCTTCCCCTGCTCCCCCCTGCCACAGGCATGCCTCTCTTTTCCTGATGAGCCTGAGGTGAGGCCACTGACAGCATCCTTGGTGACATAAATGGGAAGACCTTTTTGGTTGTTTGGTTTTACAGAGTTCAAAACTTCAACCAGCCCAAATGTGGGACTGGAGAATGATAACACTTGGCTCAGGACTGGTTGTTCAGGGAGCTGCTTCCCTGACAGCAAAACTCACAGCTTTGCCATCAAACCACAGCTTTGAAGAGAACAATGCACTCCTGCTGTAAAAGAAATATAAGAAGAACAATAAAGACTCTTCCTGTCCTAATCTTCTGCTGTTGACAATGCCCTTCTGAATGGCAAAAATCACATTTTCCCTTGCACTTTCATACTTTTTAATTTAAACATAAGGCACAGCCCCTATACTGCACAGAAAATACATCAGAGTGAAAACAAATGCAGAAAGCTAAAATGTAGGTAAAATAACTACCTTTTAAAGCTTTAGATGGCTGATTTCACATCTACAAGAAAAATAAATGTTGACATGTAAAAAATATTAATGGTTATGAGCCACATTTTTATATTTCTCAGCGACAGAGGTGTTAAAAACATGGAAGTCAGTTCACTATTAGCAAATGGAATAGTACAAAAATTTGGAACTACGTTGAGTATCTTTTATAAAAGTACTGAAGAGGGTTTCCTGTCACTGACAGTGTATTACTTAGCCACCACAGAATAACAGGTATTCTGTTAGTGTTAGGGTTTTATTACCTATATTGTACTATTCTCTTATAGGAGGGGAGGTCTAAATTTTTTGTAATGTCACACCTTCATTTAGAAACACTGTGTAGTCAAAGTATGACCACAAACTTCCTGCTCCAAAGTCTTTGCCAGAGTGTATTCCTAAAATGCCTGCCTAACTTCATGGGGATATTGCTCTTATTTTGAAACAAAGAAAATCTGCACGTTAATCCCAATGACATTGCTACAGGAACCTTATTTACAGTATGATTAAAAAATGGTCCTTTCTTACAGCCTCATTAAATCTAAGCCTCATTTAACTACCAGGACGTTTTTACAATGGGTTTACTGACATACCATGATAAATGTCTGTATAACATCCTTCAACAATAGCCCTGACTACAGCCATAACCACGAAGTGTATAAACACTGCACCAGCTCTAAGAATGTGCTGTCCTCAATAGTAGGAAGTGAAGTACCACTAAACACATTTTTACTAAAGCCCCACCTCTCCAAACCTGTGTTTTGCTTTAGGTTTTTTCATTGGTTTCTCTTTTGTTTTGGGTGGGGGGGCTTCTTTGTTTTGCCTTCTCAGTGGGAAAAGAAATTAAAATTACGAGAATTAAGATGTTAAACTTTTCAAATATTACAGGCCCCTTTGAAATTCTGGCTGAGGCAGAAAGGTTTCCTGAAATTTGATTCTTTGGCGATAAAAGGGCTGGCAGGCGGATGAAAGCCACCCTGCCCTTTTTTCCATCTCAGAGCAATGAATGGAACAGCTTATGAATAGGTGTAAGTCACCCATTCAGGAGCCACGCTGGTGCCTGTTTGTGCTGAAATATCAGTGTTAGCTTACTGTGCAAAGCAACATCACTGTGAGCCAGCACTGACTCCATCCACAGCCACAATAAGCATTTTGGAGATTCAACAAACTTTTCAAACTTCAAGGCAAGGAATTAAAAGACATTTCTGTGGGAACTGTGCTTTCAAAACTCCCCTGTAAATGGCTATCCACTGTAACTTCCCCCTGCAAGGCACAGCCATCGGGAGCACCAGAACTGTACAACAAACCAAAAGTGAACAGGCTCAAATGCTTTCCTGTTCCTGGCTGGCCTCTGATTTAATTCCACATCAAATGATATCTCAAAGCTGGACATGGTAAACCTACAGTATTTTCGCTGAAGACTAGGGTCTGACATTCTGTCTAAATGAAATTTCCCAGTTGTCCCAAACACTTTTTATCTTATTTCCATGCTGGCAGTTTGAAATGTCACTATGCATTGCCACAATGACAGATGAGCAAAGGCACAAGAAAGCAACAGAGCTGCTTTCTCCAATGAACCATGCCTGGTAAATGTGAAAATTCACTTTTGCCCCTGGCTCCTGGCCCACTTCCAGGTACTGATGGCAACAGAGAGAAACTCTGTAATGTGACTTCACACAGGTTGAGATATAGAGCATGAGTGAAGAAAACTTTGTATGTATGTATATACATACTCACATTGTTTAAAAACAGCTCTAAGGGTCAAATCTTGCAAGTATTCTTTATTACCACAGGTTATCAGATCCTGACAGCAATAAACACCCTGGGATACAGGAGATTAAGTCACATATTTTATGTGGATTAATAGATTGAGACCGAGATGGCAGTGGTAAAAAACTAAACACCCTTCAGAAAACATTTTTGTCAGAGATGATGCCTCATGCTTCCAGAACCTACAGACATCCCTTCAGTGGCAGCAGGGAGGAGACCACAAGAACATTTCCTCACTGCCCTAACTTTTGAATTTCTATCAGCTACAGTGGGCAACTTCAAGACCAAATTGTGAACTCAGGTTTCTCTTTGCTAAATCCCGCTGTAGTGAAATAATCTTCTGCCTCTAAAAGGCAACTCCTCTGTATAGGCTTGCTTATGCCATGGAGCTGAAAACCAGTGGGAGAAAAACAGATGGGGTTCTATTACCAAATAACACCTGGATATTGCTTACTCTGCCCCATTTGAGGCACTGCTCACTCTGCCCCTCCTGTTTGCCTCCCCTGAGCAGACAGGCAGAGCTGCCACTCCCTGCAGTGGTGCTGGCAGGAGCAGGGAGCATTGGTATGCAGCAACCTCCACCAGTGTGTGAAATGCTGCTCTCATCCAAGTCAGGGCTGGAAATTTCATCCCTGATTTATTTTTCAATAAGTCATCTCTTGCTGTCCTGCTCTTTGATATTGCTTTGCTTCTGAGAGCACAGAAGACACGAAAAGGTGCATTTCTATTAGCAGCATCCACTTTAAAACTTCGCATGCTACCCTCTTTACAAGGCCCTGCTGCCTTCCATTCCCTAACACGAGCTGCTACTCAGCCTTCTCCTGCCTTTATCAGCACAAGGAATCATTTTGACTAGCACAATAAAGCCCAGAGGTCACTATGATGTCTTTTATAAGCATTTAGGAAACAAACTTTTTAGTGGAAGGTAGGGTAAAAATCAAGTCTTGCACCATATTTTGGGTACATTCCCCTGAAGAAGTTCATCTGTATAACTCTTTTCTTTAGAAGTACAAAACTTTATGAGGCCCCCAGATGGCCAGAATTTGCCATGACTGAGATGACACAAATGCGGTACACCATATTTTTGGGATATATTTTCAGAGCATAGTGGGATCGACCTGAACCCTTCCTTTTCCAGGGATGCAGGAGGTTACACCTGCCCCTTGCAGACCCACAGCCAGAGCCATTTCCTTAGCTTACAGTAATGTAAGCTTAGCTTACTCCTTAACTTAGCTTCCCTTGCTCCACCTGAGAGAAAAAAAGGCAAAGGGAAGGCTGCTGAGATGGTGACTTCAGTTTATACAACACTCCAATAATATAATACTCCAACTTGTATTTTAACCAATAAGCAAACAGAAAACTAGAGGAACAGCCTCAACACGTCTTACACACAAGGCCAGTACCTCCATGCATGCCTGTAGAAACACAGTGCATCTATTATATTTTTATGCAACATTATTATACTTACGTGCAGCACAGTCCATCTATTTTGTCTTATCTATACACATAGACAAGAGGCAGCAATCAAGCAATGAAATCAGCACGAGGATTTGGCATGTTGAAGGGATTTGACACGCTTTGCATATCAAAACACACAAGCCCTACTGCTGGAACCCTGGATGCTGAGAATTTTAGGCTTTCTGTGCTGACAGGCACTGACCTCCCCCAAGAGAACACTGCATTTGACCTGAGGCCGTGGAGAAGGCTTCCAAAATGGAATGACAGAACTGGGATTGTGGGTGTGGAGTTTGAATAGAAGTGTGGAATATCACAGGGTGGAAAACTTAGGGTTTAAGGTTTTAGAATAGAGTCATATATATAAAGCAAGATGAAGGTTTTAGGGTGGAGGCTTCTCTTTCTTCTTCACCTTCTTCTCCTCCTTCTTCTCCATGGGTTTGGGTGGTTTTGTGTAATTGGATAAAAAAGTCCACATTGTGGGGCATGGGTGGTTGGTTATTGGTTAAAAGTGAAAAATAATTTAGGTGTCATTTCTTAATTGGACAGTTTATCTTTAAAAGGCCTTGTAGAGTGGGAGAGATAGGGCTCCATTTTTAGTTTGTTGAAGTGCTGCAGAACTCAGGGTCTGTGAGACTGTGACAGAGATAAGAACTAATAAACATCTGAGTTCCAACAAGAAATACCTTCTTACACATTCAATCCCAACCCTGACCAAGCAGGAAAAAAGAAGATAGAACTCAACACCCTACCAAACTTTGTTCATCAAATTGTTAGAGCAGCTCAATTTCTGCCTGCAAATTAATAAATTCATAGAATTTATAAGCAGTATTCACTGTCATGCCTCTGCCTAGCTGCTTAATTGCTACATATATTTGGCCAGATGAATTTGCCAAGTGTTTAAAATACAAGAAATGGCTGTCAGTCATTTTTCCACAGTGTTTAATGTTTTGTAATGCTTAAGCCACTTTCATTATACCCTTACAGAGGTAACTTTATTTCTTACAATGCATCAGGACCAAACATGACCTGTTTTCATTAGCTGTAGTGCATGCAAGTCTTTTACTACTGCAGCTAAATTCAGCTTTCAGAAGTCAAATGTTTGGTGCACGGCAGTTTCCTTGGCTCCCTAATGGGCAACAGAGAGAGAGAAAAGCCCTTTTTGCAAAGGGTACCATGTGTAAAGCAGCTGGGATGGATTGCAGGTGCTGCTTTCAGTCTCCCTCCATGAAAACAGGGAGCTGAGGAACTCCTGCTCAGTTTCACACAGTAACTTTTAAATAAAAAAAGACAATATCAAGCCTCCAACCCCAGATTTACTGTACCTCAAGGGACATGATACATTATAAAAAATAAAGCTTCTGCAAAATTGTGGTGAGATAGGTGTTAGTTCACACGAGCATGCACGTATATATACAGCACATAAAATCTGACACCTAAAAAAATATGTGTATCAACTTCTGGCAATATTGAAAACCCTTCAACATGCTTCTTGTGTGCAATGCTTATAAGAAGGCAACTGTGATACTGCTTTTAAGCTATTTTAGTAAGGGCCCTTGACAAGCTTCACATAAAATATTCAGCATTGATGCTTTCAAGTCCACACAATTTAACTTAAAAAGCTCTCTTCTTCAACCCACATTATAAATAGGTTTATCATAAAGGTGGTGTGTGGATTAGATGTTTCCCTTACCCTTCCCAAAGCATGATTGTATTGGGCTGCATCACAAGCAGAAATTGAAAAACAATTTTTTTTTAATTAAAATTATTTCTTGAATGTTTTCATAGTTTTTAACAAATTCAGAGGCATTTCTCATAACGTTTCAAATAGTTGTGTTTACATTTCCAACAAGTAACTGCAGGGCTGAAAAGCAGTCAGAATTAGAAGGGTACTCTATTAATTTTTAGTCCTCCAGTATGAAACATTATTGTCCATGCCTTTATTGGAAAGAATTTGTCTTCCAAACTAACTTCTGAATCACATCCTTTCTTTACAGAACTGAGGAGCAAATGCTACTGATTTCAGAGGGAGCTGACTTTCATCCTTAATCTTTCATTTTTCATCTGCATAATGAACCTGCTCAATGTAAGGAAGTTCTTTAAATCATACACTGAAATACTGAAAAAACACAGAAAACACAGCATTCACACAACTTTTCAAACTATAGCTGCAATGAAGGCATGAACAAAAAGCCTTTTTCAAATTCTTACAGGCCTGGAGACTCCAATATCTTTTTCTGAGCTGTTCAGATGCCCAAGCTGGCATCAAGATGCAGACATGGCTGAGCCTGCATGCTGTATTTCACAGTGTAAATCTGCAGTCCAGAGTCAGACACAATTCCAAGTACAGAATTTAATTTTTTTTCTCATCTGTTGTCCAAGAACTTCAGGATCAAACATATGATTTAATGCCTACTGAAATCAGTGGGAAAATCCTATTGGCTTCAAGGAGCTTTGGATGAGACTCAAAAGACCACAGTCAGAAATTTATCTAGGGCTGAAAAATGCATCCAGTGAGTTCCAGGCCAATTTTGCACCTCAGCACCAAAACTTCTGGTCATCTTAGTTTTTTATCTCAACTTTTTAATCCCAAACTTTACTAATCAGATATTTTCTTTATTCGAAAATCTAATATTCAATAATTAATAATCAAATGTCTCTTTTCTGCTCTCCTTCTCTTCTCCATTTGGTACATTTGGAAATTTTATCACTGACAATGGAACTCATGATAAAATAGAGACCAATAACACTTTTAACTTCTTCCAGTGTTACACAAAGATATTTTAACTGCTGTTGAACTCAAGCTATAGGAAATGGGGATTTTGAAATGAACTTGGTACAGTCATTGAAATATTTCCTATAAATATTTTAGATGGTAATTCTATTCTTCCAAAAGAGAAAATTACTTAATTATCAGGGGGTTCTGCTCACAGTATTCATGGGAGCAGATATACTTTTTAGCATATTTAAAGACACTAAATTATGAAAAGCAGTTCACACAGGGTAATTATTTGATAGTTCATTATGATGAACACTACACATATTTATAATAAGTGCCATGTTTTATAGCACGATACCAAAATCAGATACTACTTGACAGCTGTTAGAACTCTGGCTATTGAGAATTTTAGACTTTTTGTGCTGATAGACACTGGCTCCTAAGAGAATATTACATTTGACTTGAGGCTGTAGAGAAGGTTTCTAAAATTGAATGAAAAAATTGGGATTACGGGTGTGTAGTTTAAGTAAAAGCGTATGATATTACATAGTAAAAAACTTAAGAGTTTAAAGTTTTAGAATATAGTAATATATATAAAGTAAGAGAGAGGTTTTAGGGTAGAGGCTTTATTCTTCACTTTCTGCTTCATGGGTTTGGGTGCTTTTGTGTAATTGGATAAAAAAATTCTGCATTGCAGGCCAGGAGTGGTTAATTATTAAGTTAAAAGTAAAAGCAATTCAGGTGTAATTTCTTAAACAGACAATTTATCTTTAAGAAAACTTTGCCATTCTCTGTGTTGTATGATCTACCATTTAACCTTTAAGCACGTGTTTACCAAAACCACTACAGGCACAATGGCTTTCTTTAGCTGGAGAGCACCAGGCACACAAGGCAAGGTTTTAACTTCTGCCTGACTGCAAAATATATCAAAAGAGTCTCCCTGTTTGTCTTGGGAGAGGAGAACAACGTTCCTCTGTCTTCCCATCCCAGGTCTGACAGTCACTTACACAGACTGAGACTTCATCTCCCCCTGAAATGAGGAGAGGTCTGCCCAATGATTTAAAGTGCATCAAGATTTAATTGAGGTGAGTATTGGCAGGACATTTACTGCAGAGTTATTGCAAAACACATTTCATTAATGACAGTGATACTAAAGCATTGGAAATTCATAAAGGTGGAATCAGAAAGACAAAATGCTCATGGAAGTCAACGGAAATAAGCTCTGGACCCCTCTCTGCTTACAATGCAGTACCTTCTTTGGAGTTAGTAAAATTTTACACAAAGGATTACTGGCATGTAACCACTACATAAAAATCCCCATAACAAAGGGAAGAGAGTAGATATGAATAGTGAAAATACAGCAAGGGAGTGGAAGGAGACCATATTTCCACAAGCACACCATTACTGACACTCATTCAGGGGAGCTGCTTGTAACAAGTGAATTTTTTCACACCACAATTTGCAGGACGGACTCAATCCCCCTACTTTCAGCCACCCCATCCCATATTTGAGAAATCAAGCACAGAAACCACAGTGTTCAGACTTCACTTGGAGTTTTACCACCAGTCTTTCCCTCCTGCACAGCTCTCCAGGCTCAGTATGTCTGGCCAAGAGCAGCAGCACAACATCTTGAGCTCAGAGCCCTGTGCCTTGAAAGCAGCAGCTTTAAGGAATCACCACCCTAATGAAAAAAAAATCTAGCTGCTGGGACAGAATACCAAAATGAGCAGTTCCTGCTCCCTCAAAAAGTTTGCCCTTTCTTGTCAGCTTCTGCTGAAGTAAAAATGACTTCACCTGAAATATAACCACCAGAGTGAGGTGAGGAGAAAGTGCAATATTATTAGGACCAAAGTGAACGCTGTAATGTGAAAGTCCCAACCCCCTCCACCCCCACTATGTATCCCAACTAGAATAACATCTTTGCTCACGCTGATATTCACCTTCTTGTCACTTGAAGAGAAAGAAAAGTCAGACCAACTTTTAAATTAACTTACATACCACACCTCCAGAAGTGATTAATACTTCTTGAAAGGATTGTTAAGAACAGTAACAAAAGAAAAACCTAGATTACTGTAAATGGGCACAACTTCTTCTTGACCTAACCTCAGACAGAAAGACTTAATTGACCACGTTGTAAGGTCAGCTGCTACAAAATTCTGATAATCCAAGGTTTCCAGTGCACAATTCAGCATGATGCTTCTGTTACAGAATCACAGAATTAACTAGACTGGAAAAGACCTTTGAGTTCCTTGAATCCAAGCTGTGACCTAACACCACCTCATCAACCAGACCACGGCACTGAGGGCCACATCCAGTCCTTTCTCCAGGGATGATGACTCTCCCATGGCAGCCCATTCCAGTGCCCAATCACTCTTTATGTGAAGAATTTCTCCATTAATTTCCTGCCTAAACTTCTCTGGCGCAGCTCAAAGTAGGCTGAAAATCACAGGCACCTTCCATTTCAGAAATGAAAAAGGCAAATGAGAATATCATCAGCATGAGAGAATCCATCAGCATCATCTATGGCCAGGAGCTCCCTCTGAGTTCAGGAGCACTGCAGCTGTCCAGAAGCTGCCCCTGCACACAATTCCATGGTGTGCTAATTCCTGCTGGCATTAGCCATGTCCTAGAAAGCACCACAGAGCTCCAGAAGCAGAGCAGTACTGAATTTCAGCTTGCTGTGTGTGCAGGGTCTGTTTGCACTGAGTGGGATGGCTCGTTATTATTTGTTGCTGGTTTTCAGTGCTCATGGTGGCAGAATGCTGACACCTCTACTGTTTTATCTCTTGCAAAAGGTCTCAAAAAATATTATCATTATACATATTATATATTATATACATTATATATAATATATTGTTACTGTTATATTATTATTATTATTATTATTATTATTATTATTATTAATATCTCATTATTATTTGTTGCTGGTTTTCAGTGCTCATGGTGGCAGAATGCTGACACTTCTACTCTTTTATCTCTTGCAAAAGGTCTCCAAAAATATTATCATTTTATAATGTATATATATTATATACATTATAAATATACAATAGAATAGAATANCTCATTATTACTTGTTGCTGGTTTTCACTGCTTATTGTGGCAGAATATACACAAAAAAATTGTGTATAACAAATTGCAAAAGCTCTCCAAAAATATTTCAGACTGTACTCATTGGTCGCTTTCTTGCACAAATTATTTCAAATAAGTTTCCATGGAAAAGGATATTTTGGACTGCACAATTAGACTGATGAGCAGCAAAAATTAAAAAATAAGATGGGGCCCTTTGGTGCATGTTGTGTAGATAAATATAAACCCAAGTGTCACAAGCAGCTGCCACCCCTAGGAAAAAAGGGGACAAAAGACCCCACAGTAAATTGAATAGTAGCCTGGCATGTGGCTTTTCTTGCAGCAGAAATAAGTATTCAAAACCAAGTGGTGGTAGCAAGACAAACTTACATTTTTTTTTTTATTTAAAGTTTATTTTTAATTCTTTTTAATTTTAATTTTAATTCACGTGGATTTCATTTAATTTTAATTCATGTGGATTTTTGAGTTTTTACATGGCAAATTCTAGTTTGTGTAAAGTACATTATTACTGTGCTGGACAGCTAATTGTTTTTAACATTTACACTAAACTACCCACATGATGTCTACACTTACAATAATATAATAAGATCATTAATATCCAAAAAATAAGCAATATTTACTTGTTTCTTAGGTTAAAAGTCAAGCCACTTAACTGAAAGAAGTCTCCAATGAACTCTTAGATTTACAGTTTGCTGGAAAAAATTTTACAGGATTCATTTCTGCTTTCCTAGAAGATAATACATTTTTTATTTTAGTTCATATAAGTAGTACATACTAATGCTTGATTAAAATAAAAAGGAAAAATACCCAAAAACCTGGGAATCAAAAAAGGAAAAATTATGAATAAAGACTACAATTTATGAATAAAAACTAAGTATAAAACATTATGTCCCTTATCTCTGTAATCTTAAAGACTGGCTTGACCAGGAACAATAGATTAGTTTTAAAAGCTGAGACAAAGGTAATATTTTGTCTTATAAGATAAAATTTGCTGTAATGAACTTTTTCCTTATGAATTTACAGTCCTAAGCTAGTTTCATTCTCATAAGAGAATGTATTTTAAATCGGTCTCTATCTTCATTTATAAACTAATTCTAATAATTTGCATCAAAATACAGCTGGAATCCATGAAAAAAAGATATTAAAAAGCATAATTCATCACTTTATAATAAGCAAATATTAAATTATATATACAAAAAGAAGAGCAAAAATATTTATGTATTACATTTTTATGCTGCTACTTCAAAAAAGTCAGCAGCATACTGTCCCAGGTTTAAAAAAATGACATGCTGCCAATTATTGACACTCAATTTTCTCCACTTAAGTAATTGCTTGTAGATTTTTAAGAAGCAAAATAGCAAAGAGGGGAAATATTACAAAAAATTTTAAAATTACACTACATTACAAAATAAATAAATAAAATAAATCATTAATTAAAATAAAAATAAATAAATAATAAATGAATAAGATAGATAATAAAAAGTAAACAAACAAATAAATAATTAAAATTTAATAAAGTTAAATAAGAAATAAAAATAGATAAATAAAATAAATAAATAAAGATAGAAAAATAAATTACAATAAATTACAAAATAAAGAAAATAAATTAATTAAAATAAAAACAAAGTAATAAACTAATAAGATTGATAATAATAAATTAAATAAATTAAATAATAAATAGTAAATAAATAAAATAGATAAAAATAAATACAGATACAAAAATAGATTACAATAAATTGTAAAATAAATAAAGAAAATCAATAAATTA
>WBNO01018265.1:0-11214 GCA_013400575.1 Peucedramus taeniatus
TCCCCCGGCACGATCCCTGTCCCCCTTTTCCTCCTCCTGCCGCCTTCCCGCTGTAATTCCCAAAGGAAACGGCTCCTGAAACGCTGCCGGAGTCACCAGGTTGTGGGGTTCCACCTCCTTTTCCCGGGATTCTGGAATCGGCGACCTTGGACAGCTCCCAGCAGGAGTAAACCATCCTTAATGGAACTTCTGACACATAAAATCCCAAAAAAACACACCCCAAAAAACCCGGACTCTGTAGTAGCCTGAGAGTATTTCTGGAGTATCCTAAAGGAGAAATGCCCAAAATTCCATTGGGATCAGGCTGGGCAGAGCTGGGATTCTGGGATCATCTCCCTGGGACAGCTCCCACCAGGAGCAGAGCAACGTTAATGGAACTTCTAACACATAAAAACCCCCAAATCACCCCAAAACCTCAAATTTTCTAGCAGCCTGAGGGTATTTCTGGACTATCACCCAACAGCTCTGCCCCTGTCCTTCCCATAAAGGAATATCCATAGGAGAAATGCCCAAAGCTCTGTAGGGATCAGCCCTGGAAGCAGAGAAGGGGAATGATTTGGGGTCTGCCTGAGCTCCAGCCCCACACAATCCCATGAAAAGCCCCGTGACGGCTCCAGCAGGGATTCATCAGGAAAGTCTCCAACTCCCCCAGCTCCATCCTGCTCTTCGCATGCAAATGTCACCCCTAAAGAGCAGCAGAGCCTTTTTCCCTCCAGGAAAACTCCTGGGATGTGTCAGAAAGGGACAGGAGCTTCCCAAACATTCCCAGCTCTCCATGATCTCCTGGGAGCAGGAGGAGGTCCCACTGTCAGGGCTCACCTGGTAGCTGAGGGGATTTGGGACATTTTAATTTTAATTTCTTAAAGAATTAAAATTCCCTTTCCCACCTGAGCTGGAGCCAAAACGCAGCAGGAATTTTTCCTCCTCATTTAAACCAGGGATTCATTGAATCCCATGTTATTCCCAGCATGGGAAGAATCGGTTTGGGACTTAGGAAGGGCTGGAATAAGAACAGATTCTGCCAGAGGATTTAGGGGAAACAAAATGAATTAGAAACCAAAATGGAACAGAACCAGGGATCACATTAATTTTGTCAGAGGCACAGAAACTCCATTTCAGAAGGGTTTTTTTATTCCAGAGGATTCCATGGAGCTCCCCAGACTCCCAAAAAAACACGGAATACAAACAGGATGTTGTAGGGAAAGGCTGGCATTCCTTAATGTCCTAAACAACACCCAGGGCCAACACCTTCCTCCCCTCCCTGCTGCTCAGAGCTTCCATGGGTGGCCAAAAATTCCACCTGTGAATTTTTGGGATGCTCCCTTCTCATTCCATGGTGGGATAGGGAAAAAAGCAGAGGAGGAATGAGTCCAGCCTGGTCCTGCTGCAGGTTTTGGGGTCAGACCCATCCCTTCCCAAGGCAGGATTTTATGGGGCACATGGGAATGAGCTATAACCAGGACACAGCCTGGCCCCAAACGATGATTCCAGTCAGGATAGGGAGCCTCGTGCTTCCCAAATTTGTGGGGTGGTTTGTGGGAAGTCTGAACCCCCCATTCCCACAGGGATTCCCACAGGGATTCCCACAGGCCGAGCTTCTGGCAGCACTCCCGGATTTCCCAGCTCTTCTTCTCTCCAGCCACTCCCTCCTGGCCCCATCCACCATTCCCAAGGCAAATCCATGGCCAGGCACCTTCCTGCTCCGAAGGGAATCCAGACTCTTGGAATGGCTGGCAGAAATCCCCTGGCACCATCCAAAGTGTTTGTCCTTCCAGGCAAGGGGAAGGATTGGGGTTCCTTCATCCTTCTGCTCAGCTGGAGCTCCGACTTTTATGGACAACCCCATTCCCAAAATTTCCATGGGAAAGGCAGGAGTCCGTGGAAGGACAATAAAATTCTGGGATGGAGTCCATGGAGTTTTATGGACTAAATAAAGTGGGAAGAAACCCCAATCTAATAAGAACAACCAAAAAAAATCCAACAACCCATAAACCCACAAACTTTGCCCCCTCCTCCTGAGGAACACCAGGATTCCTGGTAGAATTCCAGGAGGTTTCCCTCTGGGATGCAGAAGGGAAGGTGAAGCCGGAGGCTGGAACTGTTGGCTGATCGAGCTCGGGGCTGATTGCGGGGCCGGGCTCCGGGAGGGGCAGCATTTAGGATTTCAGGGAAGGGCAGGAATTGAGCCCATCCCAGCTCCCGTCCCCTCCTCCCCATGGCATGGCTGCTGTGCCCTCGTCACCCTCACGTCCCCAGCGCCCTGTGCATGCCACTCTCCGTGCTCCTCATCCTGAGATCCCGTCACATCTCTCCGCTGCAATCCCGGGATAATGGTGTTCCCAAGCAGGGAAGCTCCTTCCCAGGCTGGGACTATTATCCACGGACAACGTTCCATGCCAGTGCCGGTGCCTCATTATACCAAATGTTCTGCGCTGCCCGTGGGAGGCGGCTGGAAACTCCGGATGCCGGGAAGGGGAAGCTGAGTGGATTTAGGGTCTGGATTCCCAGTCAGGATTTCCAGGAAAAGGGCACAGGTGACACAGTGCAGGCAGTGCCACTTGAGGAGGGGACATCTCAGCAGCTAGCGAGAGGGGAGGACACAGAACTGTCCCAGGAGCCTCGTGAGGAAGGAAAGCTCTGGAAAAGCTCTGGGAAGGTGCAGGTTTATTCATAGGGCCATTCCAAGGAAACCCAACAGGACGCTGGGGTGACCCAGACACGCTTGTCCTGCTGCACGCAGGTCTCCAGAGACACCACTGTCCCCAGACACCACCCAGCCCTTCTTGGATGGCCCTTTCCATGCTGGGATGGCTTCCAAGGAGGCTGATCCCACCTGGAACGGTTCTCCTGGCTCCATTTGGTATAACGAGGCGACAATTCCCTTTTTTTTTTTTTTTTTTTGGGTCGTAGCACTGCCCCTGTGAATGCAGAACCTCCTCATTTCTCTCTCTGATCAGGCTCTTTCTGCTTCTCTCTGTTTTATTCCCATTCCTTCTCCTCCTTTTCACCTGGTCTATCCACATGGACCGTGAAGGTCTCTTGAAAGGTAGGACCTCGTGCTGCCAGAAGTCCGGCACATTCCGCTTTTTTGGGAATTTTATTTTCCTTCCTTCCTTCCTTCCTCCCTTTGATTTCTTCACGGCCAAAACTCCCCCATCCCTGTTCCCACATCCCTGCCTAACACATTAAACAAGATTCCTCTAATTCCTGCTGCCATCGGGGCTTCCGGAGACTCAGGTCCTGCTTGGAATTGCTCCATGAGCTGGGTGCACCCCCCAAAACCAGCCAGGCCCCCCAGCTCCAGCTGCTGATCCCCCCTGGTGGAGCAGGATTGAACTTGGGAATGCATGTGGGATTTTTCAATTAAAAACTGTGGATTTTCAAGGGAAAACTGTTGTTTTCCTAGAAAAAAAGTGTGTCCCAGGGGATGGGGACAAGGAACATGAGCCAAAACCGCTGCCCACTCTTAGTCTTGAAAATCCCCCCCTCCGGCTCCAGCCTCCCCTTCTTCCCAATGATTTATGGGCTTCAGGAGAGCATTTCTCATGTGATTCCCATCTGGGCACTCTGGTTCCCTAATGCCCGGCTCAGCTGCACTCCCAGAAATCCATTTTAATGGGGTTAGATCCCATCAGGAGCTGACGGAAAACTGCTGCTCCCTCCTAATGCGCTAACGGGATAAACAGTCCCGGAGAGAGGTAAAACCAGCAGGGATTCTCCAGGAATGCATTCCCAGTGGGAATTTGGTGCTGCAAATCCCACTGTTAGGGATGATCCAGCTCCAGATTTGGCTTGAGCTGCCCCCCAGAGTTTGGGAAGGGGCGTTGGGAATCGCGGACCTGCGTTTTGCCGCTCTCTACTCCACGTTTTTGGGGCTTTCTAACTAGTCCTGCTTCCTTGCTGAATTATTCTGCCTTTCCCCCCCCCCCAAAAAAAACCTGCTTCCAGAACTAACAAATTAATTTTTTTATTGTGATGCCAAGTTAGTAGGAAGTCTTAAATGTTGGGGCTGTGTTATCATGGAATTTCCAAGTAAATGCACAGTGGGATCCCAAATTCCTCTCCCACTTCAGGGAGCTGATGAATCCCATGGAATGAGGGAGACTTAATCCCATGGAATGAGGTAAAATTATTGCCTTGCCCTGCTCAAGAGCCCAAGCAAAGTGCAAAAAAAAAAATCTTCAAATTGTCACCAGTTTTAAGGAAAATAAAGGAATGGAGTGGAGCGAGCCTGGCAAATCCCAAGCTAAAAAAAACAACTGGAAAAAGCCAGGAATGGATGTGGGAGGACAAATATTTCAGGGATATCTCCAGGAATATGATAGAATTTGCATGAACAAAGGAATTGTTGATATAAAAATTATTTTTATATCATTTTAGAGCAATCCACTCTCATCCTTCCCAAAATATCTCATTTTATGGGATACCAATCCCTGCCCTCCAAGGAAAAACGACTTCTCCTTGGTTAGATTATGGTTAAAAGGAATTCTTTAAAATTATTTTTTCCCCTTTTGGGTCAAACTCTTTATTTTTAAGTGACCTGGCTTTTAGTGAAAAAGAGAAAAACCCAAACTGAGCAAGGAAAAATGTCCAGAAATAAACTGGGAAAGGTAAATTCCCAGGAATTTTGAAAGCTGCACAAAACTTGGCATCCTAAAAGTGTCCCCTTGCAATGTTCCCCATTGCATGCGTTTTTTTCCAAGGAAAAACTGTGGTTTCCAAGAAAAAACCTGCATTTTTCAAAGAAAAACTGCATTTTTTCCAAGGGCGAACTTAGTTTTCAAGAAAAATGCAATTTTTCAAGGAGAACTGGGTTTTTTTCAAGGAAAAACTGCATTTTTTCAAGGTAAAACCATGTTTTTGAGGAAAAAAAATGTGGCTTTTTCAAGGAAAAATTGTGTTTTCTCAAGGAAATCTGGGAACAAATCACTCAACCAGGTTACCAAGGGGGGCTAAAATACTGAGAGAGAAAGAATCCAAGGGAAGAATATTCCTGATGCTCATCCACCCCCTCTGATCCAAGTTTTGGGTGGAGTATTGAGGTTAACAAATCGAGGTTAAAAACCTGAGATTTAGAAACTGAGAGTAGGAAACTGAGATTAATGAATTGAGGTTAAAAACTTGAGACTTAGAAACTGAGAGTAAGAAATTAAAGTTAAGAAATTGACAGAAAGAAATTGACTGTAAGAATCTGAGAGTGAAAAATTGAGGGTAAGAAATTGAGGTTAAGAAATTGAGATTTAGAAATTATGATTAAGGAATTGAGGGAAAATAATTGAGAGTATGAAATCAAGGTTTTAGAAATTTGAGATGAGGAAAGTGAGGTTAAGAACCTCGATTTCTGAGCTGAAAAATCACAAAATTGGGTGTTCAGAGATCCCAACCACCTTCACCTCCCACACCCCTCAACCCTCCACCCACACCCGGATGAGCCCCCATTATTTAGGGCTCTGCCGGGTCGTATTCCTGCTGTGGATTTAGGACCTCCATCCCTTGGGGGAAGGTTTTCAGCCCCGTTTCTCAACCCTTGCTGTGTCTGTCTGTCTTCTGCTGCCAGCGATGAAGACAACAAACCTCTTCCCAACAGCCAGACCTCGTTGGACGGGACGATAAAGCAGCAGGAGAGCGACGACAGCTTGGTGGACTACGGAGAAGGGGGCGAGGGCCAGTTCAACGAGGACGGCTCCTTCATCGGCCAGTACACGGTCAAGAAGGACAAAGAGGAGACCGAGGGCAATGAGAGCTCCGAGGCCACGTCCCCTGTCAATGCCATTTATTCCTTGGCATAGCAAAAACGCCGGGAAAAACACCCACAGCCCGAGGGGTTCGGAGCGGACGGGGGTTCCACCGGCAGCCGCCGCCGCCGCTGCCTCCGACAGGAAAGGGAATTGAGCAAGGACTGAAAAAACAAAAAAAGCCAAAAAAACAAAAAAAGAGAAAAAAAATTAAAATAGCAAAAAAATACAAAAAAAAAGGGAAAAAAAAAGAAAAAATTTCCAAGCAATGAGGCAGCCCAGGCGGCCGCCAATGCCATTTATCCTTAGCAAACGAGCCAACGGCAAAGGACGCGCAGGGCGGGAGCCGGAGTGGGAATCGGGGCTGAGCTGGAGCAGCTGGAGGGGAGGAGATGCTGAAGCTGCTCCCCAGTTTGGGACTGTTCCCAGTTTGGGGCTGTTCCCCAGTTTTGGGGCTACTCCCCAGTTTTGGGGTTACTCCCCCATTTTGGGGCTGCTCCTCTGTTTTGGGGTTGCTTCCCGGTTGGGGGTTGGTCCCCAGTTTTGGGGTTGCTCCCCAGTGTCGGGGTTGCTCCCCAGTTTGGGGCTGCCTCAGGGCCAGTCTGGAGGGGCCCCGTGTTGGGCTCGGCTCCCGAGGCTTTTTTTTTTGTTCTTTTAGGAGGGAGCTCCAACTTTTCGGGTTTAATTTTAATAACCTTCCAGGAAGGTTCTGGATCAGCGGGGAAGGGGGAAAGAAATCAAAGAATTGTGGGGAGGGAAGAGGGGTGAGAGGGGCCTGGGCAGAGCAAAGGCATGGAAGGAGGAAAGGGGTGGATTTTGGGGTGAAAACACCAGATTATTGAGCCGTCCATCCTCACGGCAGCACCTTGCCCATAACCTCTCCCAAAAAACCCTCCTTCCTGAAAAAACCTATGCAGGGAAGAGCAGGTCCCCACCACCTCCCTCAGCACTGGGATTTGTCCTTTCTGAGGCTGGGAAAACCAACAGGGAGCTCATCCCCCATTCCCACTGAGCTCCAGAGCATCTTGGGAGGAGAAGAGGTTGTGGAGGAACTTTTGGGATTTGTGGAAGGACGGGAAAGAGCCTCTCCCCTGCCAAGCCCGGGGTAACAGCACTACAGAAAAACCTTTTTGGGTTTAAATTTGCTTTGTAGGGATTTTGGGGGGAGCTGTCCCCCCACCCCACGCCTGCTTTCTTTTCAAGGCAACTCCATAAATCCTATGTAGCAAAAAGGGCCTGGAAGCAGGAGCGGGATCAGAATAGGACGAGGAGACCAGAATGATGAATGAAAAAATAATCCAAGCCAGCTGCTGAGGATGGAAAATCCCCCTGGGATCAGGTGGAGGATTCCCTGAAGGATTCAGGGCCACTCCATGAGGATGGAACACCAGACTGGAACCCACACCTCCGCAGGCACCAGGATGAGCCGGACGGACGCTGTTTTTCCCACTAAACCCCCTCCTCCTTTCTGACAGTGGCCTTTCCCCCCTCCAGCACTCAGCCAAGCCACCGTGGGACCCCCATCCCACCTGGAGACTCCCAGGATTTCAGAGACCCCCCCCCCGAGCGCTCCCTCACATGCCTTACACAGCTTGGGACTTGCCGGGGAGTCACTCCAAGGATGCTCTTCCCACTCCGCTTCTGCACCCCCGACGGCCTCGGATCCACCCGAGCAGTAGGAATGGGATATCTGGGAGCATTCCCAGCTCTCCCAGCACGGATCAGGGTAGAAGGCAGGGATTCCTAATGGACTGCGTCCCGTGAATCCTCCCACTTCCTGCACTTTTGAAACCAAAGGTACCTTTGCGAAGAGAGAGATCAGGTTTCTTTCGGAAAAGATGGATTTTTGGATGGATTTTCCTTTTGGGTTGTTTTTTTTTGTTTTTTTTTTTCTGAGGAGGATGGAAGTTTTTTTGGATGGGATGCAATGGGATTCGTGCAGTTATTCTTTTTGCTCTGGAGACACGTCGGTGACAGGGATACTCCCACTGCTACGGATTGTGGAGAGGGACTTTGCCACATCCCGATGGATCCTGGCAAGAGCCCGGACTGGGCCGACAGGAGAGATGGATGCAAATTAATCCAATGCAAATGCCTTCCTTATAATAATAATTATCATTTATCTTGGTCGTCTTCTCTGATAGGTGAAACGTGGGCTGAAGATGGAGCTCGTGGGGTTGGATTTGGAGACCTTAATAGGTCCCTTCCCACCCAAATTGTTCAATGAAACCAATGGCAAAGGAATTCCAGGGTTTAGGTCAGGGTCAAGAGGTAGAGCCCCCCTCACAGAGCTGGGGGAGCTGTCCAAGGGATGTCCCTCGTCCGTCACCCCCTGCCAGGACCCTCCAGCCATGTCCCCTGGCAGGGACACCCCCGTTGTGACCCTCAGTGTGGACACAGCCATGCCCCAGTCCCAGTCCTGCCACCCATCCCATTCAGGACAGGGGCTCCCAGAATTCCATCCAGCTTTTAGGCAAACACCCCCCAGGCCAAAGGTGACACCGCCCACGGGATGGGGACAATCCCATTCCCAAAGGTGACACCACCCCTGAGATGGGGACAATCCCATTACCAAACCATTCCCAACTCCCAGTTGAGCTTTGGCAACTTCGTGCCCAAGCACTGCTGGGAATGAGAAAGAATTCCAGCCTCTGGATCTGGGATCTTCCCAGCACTCCCAGTCCTCGCTGCTGACAGGGACCACAAAACACCTCCAAACCTTCAGAAATCAGGCCAGGATTGCTGGAAGTGGGTCCGTGTTGGGTATCCATGATGTGCCATTCCCATGAAAACCCGTATTCCTGAACCACCTCATCCTTGAGGAAATCTCTCGGCATCCCTTTGGAAAAAGAGGAATGGGAAGGAGCTGGACTCTGCCCAACCTTATCCCAAATTTCCTCATAAAATTCCCCAGGTTACTTTGAGTAATGAGAAGAGGGAGGAGATGCAGAGGTGGACAAACAACTCAGTGTAAGTTACTCACAGCCCTGTCTCAGCTCGGTGTAAAAATTACTCAACATTTCTAAGGTTTAGCAAAAATTCTGATATTTCTCCAAAATTTTCCCCCTGGAGCTTTGGAGCCCAAAGAAAATTCAGGTTAAAAATTCATCCTGAGCTTCTCCTCCTTTACTCCTTTGAGTAAAGTTCAAGGTTTGCACAGGGAGAAAAGCCCTGACCCCAAACCTTCCCCAGCACTCACAGGGTGACCTCAAAGATCCCAAAAAAACAGACAGGGTTGGGATGAACCCACACCACGTCCCAGGAGCATCCTTGGAGCAGGAGATGGATGGATGGATGGATGGATGGATGGATGGATGGATGGATGGATGGATGGATGGATGGATGGATGGAGAATCCACACAAGGATTTGTGGTGCTTCCCCCACCTGATCCTGATCCCATTCCCTGGGAGCTGCTCTGCTGCTCCATCCCCTCTCCAGAGGGGACATCCCAGTCACCTCCTGTCCTGATTCCTGTGGTGGCCCCCAGGGCTTGCAGGGATGCTCCCATTCCCACCACAGGGACAATGATCCCTCCCTGGGATCTGCACAACCTCTCTGGGGCAGGGAACACTTCCAGCTCTCCAGAAGGAACCTTTTCTTCATCAAGGGTTTAAATTAGGGGCCAACTTCTCATTCAGAAATAAAAAGGGAAGAGCCAGACCCAAAACTCCAGCATCAGACCCCAAATTCCAGCACCACACCCCAAATTCCAGCAGTCTCAGGAGCCAAGCTCAACCCCAAATGTGTAGATTCGTCCTGTTCCTACAACATTCTGAGCCAACTGCACATCCATGTCCTGGAGACGAATCCAGGCTCCATCTCAGTTCCAGGGATCTCCCTGGCACCCAGCCCTGGGACAGCTGACAGGAATGCCAGGAATTCTGGATACGAGGACACCGCTGTGCTTCCCTGATCCGGAGGCTGCTCCCATTCTCCCTGAGGTGACACCACAGCTGGAGGCACAAAACCAGCGGGAAAAGTTGGAATTTTAGTCCAAACCCTGAAATCCTGCTTGAAGAAACCCAACCCAACAGGACATGTTGTCCCTGCTGCCAGCATTGCCTTCCTGGAGGTGACAGATCCCAAATCCAGGTGTCACCGGTGACCCAGAAGATCCAGGAGGGAAAAGGGCAGAGCTGGGCAGTGTCACCCAGGGCCACCACAGGGCTCTCTCTGGCCATGCCACCAACTTTTCCTGGCACATCCCAACATCACCACCCATCCTGGCACATCCCAAACCCTCTCCTCGTCGCACAGGTCCCAGCAGAGCTGCGAGTGCCACCCGCGACGTCACCTCCTCGGCCCAGGCTTACCATGTACCTGCAGCAACCAAGATTTCAGTTAAGCAATAAAAAACCAAAACCTTATTAAGGAAAAAAAAAACAAAAAAAGACAAAAAAAAAAAAAAAAAAAAAGAGACACCTCCTATTTCTTGCACTAAAAGCTGTTTTATTAACGAGAATAACGATGCTTTTCTGGTCCTCACAACGCCACCCACGGCATCTGTAGCGCCCCTCGCCCGTGTCGCCGTGTCCTCGCGTCGGGCATCGGGGTTTGGTTGTTCAACACTGTCTAAACCCCGTGTCGGACCCCCAAAATTCCATGTCAAACCGTGAAATTCATGTCGAACCCCGAAATTCTATGTCAGACCCCAAAATTTCCATGTCAAACCCTCAAATCCCGTGTCAAACCTCCAGAATTCTGTGTTAACCCCCCAAAGGTTCTGTCAGACCCCCAGACTTCCATGTCAACCCCTCAGAATTCCATGTCGACTCCAAAAATCCCGTGTCAATCCCCAAAATTCCATGTCAACCACCTAAAATCCCATGTCAACCCTCAAAGTTCCATGGCAGACCCCCCAAATTCCATGTCATCCCCCAAAATTCTATGTCAACCCTCCAAATTCCACGTCAACCCTCCAAAATTTTGTCAACATCTCAAAATTCCATGTCAGACCCCCAAAATTCCATGTCAGACCCCCAAAATTCCATGTCAGACCCCCAAAATTCCATGTCAACCCCAAAATCCCATGTCAGATCCCCAAAATCCCTTGTCAGACCCCCAGACCAGAGTCCTCCCTCCAAAATATCATTTTAAATGTCTGTTCCTCCCTCTCGCACCCGACAGAAAGTACCGGGACTGTTTTGTTTTAATTGAATTTGTAAATATCTCGTGATCCCTCCGTCCTCTCTGTCCAACCTCCCGGCTGGTCTCAAGTATCCTGTGTATTCATTTGCCTTTTTTTTTTAAAGCAAAAAAAAAAAAAAAACAAAGAAGAAGAAAAAAACCACCACCTTTGCGTTAACCCCACCTGTTCCAGTGAGAAATGTAAAGCTGAGGCGGTAAAAATTCGGTTTCCAGTGAGATTTATGGACTAGGAGGGAAAAGAAAAAGGGTTTAATTTAAGGACTTCTAAACCAACTGCATGAGAGATGAGAGAAGGCCAAACTACTCAGATATCTTTTTTTTTTTTTTTTT
>WBNO01018265.1:19727-55154 GCA_013400575.1 Peucedramus taeniatus
GGGTTTTTCAGGGAGATTGGGGTGGGTTTTTCAAGGAGATTGGGATGGAGTTTCAGGGAGATTGGGATGGAGTTTCAGGGAGATTGGGATGGAGTTTCAGGGAGCTCGGGATAGGATTTCCAGGGAGTTAGGGACGGGGGGGTCTCAGGAAGTTTGGGTGGGGTTTTTAAGGAGCTCGGGATGGGGTTTTCAATGGAGTTTGGAATGGGGTTTTAAGGAGTTTGGGATGGGGTTTCCCTGTCTCCCACGAGTTTGCTCAGCCAGCTCTCCAGCTGCACAAAATCCCTTTCCCTAAACCCAAAATCTTTCATTTTCCAGGACAAACCCCCCCGGTCCCGTTCTAAAATCCAGGATCCCACTGGGATGATCCCAGGGAGCACAAGGGACATTCCCACCCTGAGCCGGCTGTGAATCCCAGCTCCAGCCCTGCCCAGCAATCCTGACCCTAAATTAGAACATTTATTATTTACTGGACAGCTCGGAAAGCCCTAAAAACCAGGGGGGGGACCAGGAAAATCTGTTTCGTGCCGATCCCTGACCAGGCTGGGAATGTTTGGAGCCCGAACCCCAAACCTAAAGGCAGGAGAAAAGGTTGGAGCATCCCAAAGAGCAAAGCAAACCCGGCCCCACCGCGGGGAGCAGCCGCAGCTTCCCCTGGGGGGCGATTTTAACCCCAGCATCCCCTCAGCGCTGCTGCCCCTCCCCAGTACGACCAGTACGAGCACCAGCGCTGCACTGGGAGGGCTGAGGAGCTCCGGCAAGATCCTGGAGCCAGGCAGGGATCCCCAAACCCCAAAACTTGGGGAAAGTTCTTGCTGTTGCATCAGGGCTCCCCTTTCCAACCCCGTTCTCCAGGAGGTTTCTCGAGCTCCCCGCTCGTTGTTCCCGACTCCCAGGAGCGCTTCCAGCGGCGGGGAGGGGCTGGAGCAGGTAGGAGCTATTTATACCTAAATCCCATTAAAGCGCCGCCGCTCTGACGCCACCGGCAGCGCGGGAGGAGCCCGGGATAGTCCCGGCTTTAGGCTGAGCCTCCCGGAGCTGATCCAGGCCTGGAGAGGGCAGTGGGAAGCGGGAATGGGGAGTTTATCCTGGGGAGGAGAGCTCAGCTCTGTCCTCGCTGCCTGAAATCCCAGCGCCTCTTCCGGGCGATCCCTCAGGAGCAGCCGGGATTTCCCGGGAAAAGGGAGCATTTCCCGGGAAAAGGGAGCACTTCTCCTGAAAAGGGAGCATTTCTCCTGAAAAGGGAGCATTTCTCCTGAAAAGGGAGCATTTCTCCTGAAAAGGGAGCATTTCCCGAGAGGGGTTGTGTCTGCGGGAATCTCCTGGCACTGACCAGGATTTGGGGCCGACATCGCCTCCCGAATTCCCTCTGGAATCACTCCCGGGTGGATTTTCAGACTCTCAGCCTCATCCCGGCTGCTCTGGGCTGAGCTTTGCGCTGGAACTCGGGTCTGAAGGGAGAGTTTAGAGCGGCCTGGCTTAACACCAGGCCCGTGCCCAGCCTGGGGGGAATTCCCTTCCCGAGCCAAAATTTCCCCATCCCTGGGGGCTGGAGATCCATGGAAAAGTCTCCCGGCTCTTCCCGCTGGTCCCCTTGGCTTTGTCGCCTGTCCCAGGACCCGAGGTCCCACCCGAGGTGGCCCAAGCCTGGAACCCCCAGGAGCTCCAGCTCCAAACTCCTGGGAATTTTCCAAGGGATGTTTGCATAGCTCAGGTTGGAATCCCAACCTCCCTGGGAGGCACCGAGGAAAGAGANAGGGAAATGAGCCCACTGCAAAGCTCAGATGTAAAATTCACTCTGCCCAGAGCAGGAAAGTCCCACTCGTAATAAAATATCCTTTTTTTTTCACAATTCGATTTTCCCCCCAAGCCCACCCCGTCACTCCCCTTTCCATGTCCGGGGCCAAAGGCACCTCCCGGCTTTGTCTCCCGCACAAAGGCAGAGTTGGGATGGAAAGGAAAGGAAACTCCCCCCGAGCGCCGTGGGGAGCTGCGGGCAATTATTCGGGAAAAGCGCTTCCAGGAGCTTCCAGGAGGGTCTGTTTGGGGTGACAGAACTCCACCCCAAGACCCCAAGCCCCTCTTTCGGTCCTCTTTTGGAGCCTTCCTTGCTCAGGATGGGTTTGGAATGGCCCAAAATTCCTGCAGGACCTGGAGCCGCCCGACAGATCCGAGCCCAAAAAAGCTCTGGGAAGGGCTGAGTCCAGAATTTTCCTCTCAACCCATCCCCGATTTCCAGGAGGACAAACCCGTGACAATGAACCCGTTTGTTCCTCCCCAGCCACGCTGTGCAGGGATGGACACGATGTCCCCAACCTTGGGAAGGTTCTGAGAGTCAGAATCCAGGGAGCATCACGAGCCTGCCCCTTTCCAGCTTTAGCCACAATAAAAGAGGCACAGGAGGAGTTCCAGGCTGGCCCTGCTCCGGAGCGATCCCTCCTTCCCCGGGGAATGCTGCGGCAGAAGGAGCTGCCCCACTTAATCCCAAATGCTCCTCTGAGTGCAGGAGATGGAATTACACTGATTTATCCCGGTAATGGATAGCGCCGGACGCGGCATCTCCTGCCAAAATCCACCCCCGACCCCCCAAATCCCGCTGGAATCATCCTGCAGAGGATGCAGCTCTGCAGGCAGAGCTGGGGGTGCTGTTCCAGTTGGTTTCTCCTCTCCCAACACCCCTCCAAATCCCCCTGGGCGCTCTGACTCTGCCTCCCCGCTCAGGGATCGCTCCCAGATCCCGGCTCCAGAGGGAAGGGATCGTGTGGAGCTCTCTCCATCCCACCCCATTCCCGAGGGAAGGGATCGTGTGGAGCTCTCTCCATCCCTCTCCGCTCCCAAAGGAAGGGATTGTGTGGAGCTCTCTCCATCCCACCCTGCTCTGGAGGGATCGTGTGGAGCTCTCTCCATCCCACCCCGCTCTGGAGGGATCATGTGGAGCTCTCTCCATCCCTCTCCATTCCCAAAGGAAGGGATCGTGTGGAGCTCTCTCCATCCCACCCCACTCTGGAGGGATCCTGTGTAGCTCTCTCCATCCCACCCCATTCCGGAGGGAAGGGATCGTGTGGAGCTCTCTCCATCCCACCCCACTCTGGAGGGTTCGTGTGGAGCTCTCTCCATCCCGCCCCGCTCCCGAGGTATCGGTGACAGCCTCCATTAGTGGCGGTGACAGATCCCCTTTCAGGACACCAGCAGGCTCTCGGGTGGCTGTCAAAATACCCCAGGAACAGGGAAAAAAGTGCTCCCTGTGGCCCTTCCCTAATTAGGGATGAGAGCAGGGCTCGATATCCACCGCAGAAAGTTCCCGAGGGTGGGAGGAGCTGGGGGTTGGATCCAGGATCAGAAGCTCGGGGTCTGTTTCAGGATCCACGGCTTGGGGTTGGTTGCAGGATCAGGAGCTCGGAGTTGGATAAATCCAGGGAATGTCGGAGAAATTCCCTGGATTTCGGAGCTGTCCCAAGGAGCCCCCACCCCCAGGAGGGAGGACAGGCCCAACCCCGACCTCCTTCCACTGCCTCCTCCTTATGGAAGGGATTTCAGCTGAGAGGGAGTGGGTTTAGATGGGATATCAGGAGGAATTCCTGGCTGTGAGGGTGGCGAGGGGCTGGGATGGAATTCCCAGAGAAGCTGTGGCTGCCCCATCCCTGAAAATATCCAAGGCCAGGCTGGAGCCACCTGGGACAGTGGAAGGTGCCCCTGCCCAGGTCATGGGGTGGGATGGGATGGGATTTAAGGTCCCTTCCTATCCAAACCAGTCCAAGATTCCAGGAAAAACAACAAAATCCATCTTTCCCCCTCTCTTTCCTGTTTGTTTTCAAGGTGTGAGGGGGAAAGGGAACAAAGAAAGCAGAGCTGCAGCCGGAGCCTTCCCGGGCAGCTCCCGGGGCTCAGCAGAGGATTCGGGCTCGGCGAGCGGGGCTGGAAGCGCCGGAGCAAAAACTCCGCGAGCTTGATTTGCAGCCGCTGGGGCAGGAACAGCTCCGCCGCTCCCGCCTCTCCCAAACCCCGGAGCGAGGGAACTGCAGAGATTTGGAAAAGTCAACTCATTAATTAGCGCAGGGCTGGCATCTCCTGCAACCCCACAGCGCGCCCGGCTCAAAGCTGCCCCTTGTCCCCAGGGCGGAGGGACAGGCCAGGGGAACAAAGGGACAGTGTTGGCTGCAGGGCCGTGGGCTCGGGACGCTGTTTGGGGCAGGATTCTCGGTGACATCAAGTGACTCCATGTGACCGAGCCACCCCAGGGCTGCTGGAACCAGCGGCTTCTGCGTGGGAGCATCTCCCGCCCCGCTGCGCTCCGTCCCCAAATTCCCTGTCCCTGTCCCAGCTCGAGCCTTTCCCACCTGGAGCTGCCGCCTCCCTCGGGCAGCGGCTCCTCCCTCCCCGGCCAGGCGGGACAATGGAGCTCCAGCTTTATTCTGGGGCCTGTCAGGGGACAAAATCCCCGCAGGGCTGAGGATGGCTGTCCTCTCTTTGTCCTTTCCTGCCAGTCCCCTCTCTGTCCCCTCTGCTCCCTCCTGCCTGTCCCCTCTGTCCCCTCTCTGTCTCCTCTGTCCCTGTCCCCTCTGTCCCCTCTCTGTCCTCTCCTGACAGTCCCCTCTGTCCCTGTCCCCTCTCTGTCCCCTCTGTCCCTGTCCCCTCTGTCCCCTCCTGCTTGTCCTCTCTGTCTCCTCTGTCCCCTCTCTGTCCCCTCTGTCTCTGTCTCTGTCCCCTCTCTGTCTCCTCTGTCCCTGTCCCCTCTGTCCCCTCTCTGTCCTCTGCTGACAGTCCCCTCTGTCCCTGTCCCCTCTCTGTCCCCTCCTGCTTGTCCTCTCTGTCCCCTCTCTGTCCCCTCCCCGTGTCCCCTGCCCTGGTCTAGGGCTGGGCTCTGCTCCCAGCGCTGGGATCCAGCCCTCAGACCCAGACAAGACAAACCCCCAGGATTTTGGGATGGATTTTGGGATGGATTTTGGGGTGGATTTTGGGGTGGATTTTGGGATGGATTTTGGGATGGATTTTAGGATGGATTTTGGGGTGGATTTTGGGATGGATTTTGGGATGGGTTTTGCGGTGCTGGTACAAACCCTTCTCTCCGGGTGAGGACACAAAGAGCCCGGGCTGGGCTCTGCTGTTTGCTCAGGTGCTGCGGGTAATGAGGGGGGGTTGGAAGGGGCAGAGCCTCCCATGGGATGGGCTAATCCCTGCCCGGAGGGGCTCGGACAGATGGGCAGGGACGGGAGTGGAAGCGGCACCAGCTGGAGCAGGGGGATGAGCAGCAGGAGCGGCCCGGGAGCTCTTGGCAGCATCTTCAGCTCCTCGCCGGGCTGTTCTGGGGAGGGCAGCGGGAAATGAGGCCCTGCCGGGCTGGGGGAGAGCTCCGTGCGCCTTTTACAAAGGGTTTGTTAACAAAGAGGGGGAAACCAGCCCGAAATCCCGGCTGGAGTTCCGTGGGAAGAGGTGCAGGGGTGGGGCTGCCCCCACAGAGGGCTCGGGGCTGCACAAAGAGCTCAGGGTTTGGTCGGGGGTTGATTTTCAGGAATCTTTTGGGATCACAGGATGCTGTGGAAGAGACTTTCCTGAAAGGCCATCAGGAAATGCCCTGGCAGTTAAAGAGTTTCAATTAAAGATTCCTTTGTCACAGAATCCCCAAATCCTGGGGTGATTTGAGTTGGGAGGGACCTTAAAGCCCACCCAGTGTCACCCCTGCCATGGGCAGGGACATCTTCCATTATCCTGGGCTGCTCCAAGCCCCATCCAGCCTGGCCTGGGACACTTCCAGGGATGGAGAATCCTGTTCCAGGCCATCCCAGCCCTCACCAGCCAAGAATTCCTTCCCAATATCTTCATTATTTTCACAAAAAAAACCAAATTATTCCTCCCCTCTCACTCCCCACTGATACTCCGTGCTCTTCTGCCTTGGTGTTTTCCATCAAAAACACTCGGAAAGGAGAGTTTTGCAGAGGAAAATGGGAAATAACAAAGGAGGAGGGACAACAATTCAACAATTCCCCTCCCTGATTTATCCCATGGGGACAAAAAGAGCTCCTTCAGCAGCTCCTGCTCCTCCGGGCACCGCTGGAATTCTGCCCTGGAGTGACTCTCGCTCGGGCTGGTGGCCAGCAGGGAGGCACAGCTGGGCTGTGGAGCCTCTGGAATTGCAGTTCCATGGAATATCTGGGGCTGGAAGGTCCCTGCTGATCCCAGAGCCTCTGGAATCGCAGCCCATGGAATATCTGGGGCTGGAAGGTCCCCACTGGTCCAAGAGCCTCTGGAATTGCAGTTCCATGGAATATCTGGGGCTGGAAGGTCCCTGCTGACCCCAGAGCCTCTGGAATTGCAGTTCCATGGAATATCTGGGGCTGGAAGGGCCCCGCTGGCCCCAGAGCCTCTGGAATTGCAGTTCCATGGAAAATCTGGGGCTGGAAGGTCCCTGATGATCCCAGAGCCTCTGGAATTGCAGCCCATGGAATATCTGGGGCTGGAAGGGCCCCGCTGGCCCCAGAGCCTCTGGAATTGCAGTTCCATGGAACATCTGGGGCTGGAAGGTCCCCGCTGACCCCGCTGTGTGTCCCCCCCAGGGCCGCCGTCCCCACGCGCCCGTAGAGGCTCCGCAGGACCCGGCGCAGGATGGGAGGCACCGCTGGATTCATCCACACTTCCCTGGCCGTCGGCACCTTCCTGGGTAAGAGATTCCCGTGGGAGCGGCGGGATGGGCCGGCGGAGGCGGGACATCCCCCGGGATTCACCGGGAATCTCCTGCCCGTGGGATGCGGCGCTGCTGAATCCCAAATCCCCGCGTGGTTTGGGATGGGCTGCTCCGTGTCTGGGCTATTCCCAGTATCCCTCTGGGCCAGGAATGTTTGACACAATTCCTCCGTTCTAAACCCAGATTTAGGGAGGTGCAGGAGGAATTTCCTCCTGCCAAGTGGGATTCATTCCGCTCCCCATCCTGCTTTTTCCAGGGATTCCTTGCTGGCCGTACCCTGAAAAGATCCCCCTGCGCCTTAGGGAGCATTTCGGGATGCCAGGGAGGATTTCTGGATCTCAGGGAGAAATTCCAGATCTCAGGGACTTTACTGAGTTTCAGGGGTGGTTTCCAGGTCTCAGGGACCATTTCTGGATCTCAGGGAGAATTTCTGGGTATCAGGGAGAAATTCTGGATCTTAGGGACCATTTCCAGATCTCGGGGAGAAATTCCAGATCTCAGGGACATTTTTGGATGTGAGGGACCATTTCTGGATTTTGGGGACCATTTCCAGACCTCAGGGCCCATCCTTGGATCTCATGGAGAAGCTCTGGATCTCAAGGATGATTTCTGGATTTTGGGGATGATTTCTGGATTTGGGTGGGATCATTTCCAGATCTCAGGGTCCATCCCTGCATCTCAAGGATGATTTCTGGATTTTGGGGATGATTTCTGGATTTGGGGAACCATTTCCAGACCTCAGAGCTCATCCCTGGCTCTCGGGGAGGCTCAGGCTGCTCCCTGCAGGTCCCTTTTCCGCAGGGAGACATTTCCTCTCCAGCTGAGACTGGATAATGTCCTCCAGCCAATCCATCACCCTGGGCAGAGCCTGCTGGCCCATCCTCATAAATATCTAATTACCTTTTAATGTTCTCTGCATCCCTGAGGAGGCCCAGGCAAGGGGGGGCTGCCCTGGATCCAAGGCAATTATCCCGCTTGGAAATTGGCCTGACCCCGGAGCCGGAGTTGGGGTCTCCCATCAAGCACCTGAATTCAAGCAAACCCCCCAAAAATCACACCCTGGGAAGCCTGGGAGGGTGATTTTTACTGACCTTTGGCTGGTGGTGCTGTGGAGATCTGAGGGCAGCTGGGACTGGGAGAAATCCTGGGAATACGAGGAGGGATCGGGACAAAAGGATGGAAGCGATGGATGAGGCTCAGGGAAATGTTATGGAGTGGGAAAAGAGCCAAAACCTCCAGGTCTGGAGGGAGACTTAAATATTTAAAGCTTCTGAAGTGCACAGGGACCACTCTAAAACCCCAAACTTTCCCCAGCCTTTGTTCAGTTGGGAAAACCTCTGGAAAATCTGGGAATCCAAGCCCTGACCCTTTGTTCCTCAGAAAGCTGCTTGTTAAAAACAACCCAAAGTAAAGCCTCAGTTCGAGAGCTGATCCTCAAAAAATCCCAAATCCAGTTGGATTCTGGGCATAAAACTCCTGTAAAACCAATTTATTGCCCAGCTCTCCCCGGTGGTCCAGGAGCTCCAAGGCCGTGCTGTGGATGTCCTCAGAAAAAGGAATTCAGCTTGGAAAATATTCCACTGAGGAAATCCATCATTTCCTGGGCTCAGCACAAAGTGCAGCCTCCTGCACACCTGGGCATCCCAGGCCTGGCCCTCAGCGTATTCCTAAAAATATCCCCAAAATAACCCAAAAGGGAGGCTTTGGAGTCACCTCCCTGCAGCTGCTTCTCCAAATCTTCATTTTCAGGTGTTTTGCTTTCACCTGTTTCTCATTATTTTGGTGCTGTTTATCATTTTCCCTGGTACTGAAGGTTATCCCAGAGGCACAGTGAGTTTTTTCCCGTCGTTCCAGCTCTCCCAGCTGGATGGAACACAGAAAATTTCCAGCAGGTCACTCTGGTCCTTTAAAATTTGGCTTAAAAACCTTTCTTTTGTGCCTGTCTTCTCCCTATTTTCCAAATGCCAGAGCTCCAGAACAGATCCTGCATTGGCAACATTAAAAATTGGGAATTCTGGCGTGGCAGAATGGGCCCAGATCAGTCTCAGAAGTTCTGGCATTTATCAGTTCTTATTTTTAACTTATCCCCACCTCGTAACAGTTTTAATTACTCCTTTAATCAACCCCTGATTTGTTTAATGAGCGAAATCCAAGCGTTTCACCTCCAGCACCTTGGAATTGTGGATTAAAATTCACCTGAACTCCTGGCATCGATTACAAGTGAGAAAATCGATGCCTGGCACTGGCAGCCACAACCTTGGCAAGGACAAAGGGACAGCAGAGGAGAGCAAGGGGACACGGGCTCCGTGTGGGATCAGGAGGGAGGATGAGCCTGATTTGGTTTGATTGGAATAAAAAATCCCACAGGAAAGGGCAGGGATGGGAGTGGTACTGTCAGATATTTTATTTGTTAAATAAATAGAAATTATTTACCTTATGCTCCCTAATTAATCTCAAAATGAAAGCTGCTCAGCCTCCATCCTGTCACCGCCATCTATCAGAGCACAATTAACTCATCTATCAGCACTCAATTAATTCTTTCTCATTAATTCCCCATTAACTCATTATCGTTTCCCCCCTAACGGTCAGCAGAGTTTATTCCAGCCGGGACTCCCTCAGCGCTGACCCAAAACGGGAGAAGATTTCCAGCTTTTCCTTTAGGAACGGAATCATCCTCGGAGGAAAACAGAGCTGGTTGGGAGGGGAAACGACCCCAAACCCGCTGCTTTAAACAACCCCAAACCCGCTGCTTTAAACAACCCCAAACCCGCTGCTTTAAACAACCCCAAACCCGCTGCTTTAAACAACCCCAAACCCGCTGCTTTAAACAACCCCAAACCCGCTGCTTTTCCTTAATTCCAAAGAATTGCTTCTCGCTGTGCGGCTCCGGGGACCATCCCGCGAGCACATCCTTGCGGAGCCGGGATAATTGCCTGGAGCAGGGACACGGGGAGCAGCTGCTCCCAGCCCGGAGCCAATTACCAGAGCCCCTCTCCATCCCATCCCATCCCACCCCATCCCAGAGCAGCCGGAACGCGAGGTGAACCCCGGGAGCTGCAGGTCAAGGGCTGCTCCCGCTGATCCCGGGCCGTTCCCGGCTGGAAGTGACTCTTCCATAAAACATCCCGCTCCCGGGAATCGCTTCATTTAGGAGCGGCCCCGCTGAGCAGAGGGGGAAGGAGACAGATTGGCGTTGGCACAGCGGGTTGGAGATGCTCATTAATTCAATTACAGAGCAGGGAAGGATCCCAGAGCCGGGGAAGCAGCTCGGAGCTTATCAGCGCTGGTGGCTCCTTCCCTGATAAGGGCCAGGCGTCTCCAGGGGGACGGGGACAGGGAGGACAGACGTGCTGGCAATTATCCCACCGGCTGTTCCTGCAAGAGAGAGATTTCCAGGCGGGTTCTGCCTGGCTCTGGCTCACAGTGTCCCTTCCAGTGAGCACCCTGGGCTGTGGGAGCTGTCCCAGCCCATGGCACTGGTGGAACGGGATGAGTTTCAAGGTTTTTCCTACCCAAACCAGTCTGGGGTTCTGGGATTCCTCTGTGTGGGAGGGGATCTACTGGAATTTGGAATTCTGAGACAGGAAGGCAGCTGGCAGTTCCCAGTGGTACATTGTCCCCAAAGGGTGGCCCAGGTGTGGTGTGGACCAGGCAGGTGGGGCCTTTGTCCCTTTTGTTCCTCCCTGTTCTCAAAACCAGAGACAATTCCATGTCTGAAGACCCCAAAAACAGCTTCAGGCTCACCCCAGCCACAGAACAGAATGGTGTGTACTGGTTTGCACTGGTGTGTACTGGTTTGCTCTGGTTTCCACACCAGCAACCAACTGGTTTGAGGTGTCAGGAGTTGGTGGAGCTGCAGGGACAGAGGGGACCTGCCAGGTGTGTCCAGAGCCATGAAGATCCTGGTTGTCCCCTCTCCTTTTTCATCCTGGAGAGGATTTCGGAAGAACGAACCAGGCAAAGTCTGTGCAGGCAGAGGAGGAACCTCGGGGACAAGGGGACATTCCCAGCTCTGCTTGAGGTGTCCCAGGAGGTCCCTGCTCCTTCCTCCACTTGTCTCCAGGGATGCTGGTCCTTCTGGAAGGGCAGGAATGGTGCGGGATGCTCGGTGGGAGCAGCAGGTTGTGTCCCCATGGCCAGGCCCGGGCTGTGCTGACAGATGGGGTGCGGTTGTCACATTGCTCCTTCCCTCCTCCTCGCTGCTGGGGACAGCCTACAAAACTGAAAAGGAGGGTTTTTTAGGGAAAGCCAAGCGGAGCTGAGCAGGTTTTCTCCTCTCCGCAGTTTGGTGCCAAGCCCAGAGCGGTACGAGGAGCTATGGGCCGGTGTTTGAGGAGCAGCCATCCCACACCCTCTTCCCTGAGGGCTCAGCAGAAGAAAAGGTCACCCTGGCCTGCCGGGCACGGGCCAATCCTCCTGCGACCTACAGGTGAGCTCAGGGCTCCCTCTGCACCTGGAATGGGATAGAAACATCCAGAATTCTGCTTGGTCCCCTCCACTTCTATCTATGGAAAATTATTGACTTGGGAATGAGATTCCTTGTCTTGTAAGGAGCTGAGGGAGCTGGGAAGGGCTTGGAGAATCCTGAGGGAGCTGGAAAGGGGCTCAGCCTGGAGAAAAGGAGGCTCAGGGGGAATTTCTGGCTCTGCACAACTCCCTGCCAGGAGGGGACAGCCGGGGGGGATTTGGGATCTTATCCCAGGGAACAGGGACAGGAGGAGAGGGAACGGCCTCAGGCTGGGCTGGGGAGGCTCAGCTTGGACAGCAGCAGGAATTTCGTCATGGGAAGGGTTGGAAGGAGCTGCCCAGGGGGGTTTGGAGTGCCCATCCCTGGAGGTGTCACCTGGAGGTGGCACTGAGTGCTCAGGGTGGAGATCGGACACAGCTTGGACTTGATGATCCCAGAGGGATTTTCCAGTCTCAACAATCCCACAATTCTGAGATGTTCCACCCCTCCCAGGGCACAGCTGAGATCCAACCCCACCCCAGCTGGAAATCCACCAGGCCCAGCCCCATGAGCGTGGCCGTGGGGTTTATCCCTGTCCCTGCTCTGTTTCTTCTGGCAGGTGGAAGATGAACGGCACGGAGCTAAAGCTGGAGCCGGATTCCCGCTACAGGCTGGTGGCCGGGGATTTGGTGATCAGCAACCCCGTGAAAGCCAAGGATTCCGGCTCCTACCAGTGCGTGGCATCCAATTCCAGGGGCACCGTGGTGAGCAGGGAAGCCTCGCTCCGCTTTGGCTGTAAGTTTGACACCGCCAGGTAAATTAAACACAACCTCAGTTAGGCTGTGCTTAAACTGAACCTGCCTGGGAAAAGGCTGGAGAGAATCTCTCCAACACATGATCCCATGGAGAAATCTCCTGGCACTTCCATAGAAATTTGGAGAATTTGAAGAGTTTGGAGAAAGCCAATGATATTTTTTGAATCTCCCTCTGCACAAACCCACCCGAGGAGGGGCAGAGAAAGCACAGAGGTTCCTCCAGCTGTATTTTCCTGTCCAAGTTTCACTCTGCCTGTTCAGTTTTGCAGGAATTCTCGGCGGAAGAGCGGGACCCCGTGAAGATCACTGAGGGCTGGGGGGTGATGTTCACCTGCAGCCCCCCACCCCACTACCCAGGTAAGGGTGACACAGCAGAGCATGGGGTTCCTGGATTTTCTGGGAATTTCATGGAAGGAAATTTGGGGTGAATTCAGAGTCTGTAACGCAACTAAGCAGAGGTGGGACTTGGTGTGTCCATGTAAGGTCCAATTCCAGCTGGGAATCCCACTGTGTCCATCCCACCCAGGAGGACACAACAACCAGCACAATCCATTCCCTTTTCTTCCCATGGAAAGACCAATTCCAGCCTGGAATCCTGCTGTGTCCATCCCACCTGGGAGGACAAACCTGTCCAGGTTATTCCTTTCCTTTTTCCCCCAGGCGTATCCTACCGGTGGCTCCTGAATGAATTCCCCAATTTCATCCCAGTCGATGGGAGACGTTTCATTTCCCAGACCACGGGCAACCTTTACATTGCCAAGACGGAGGCCTCGGACCTGGGCAACTACTCCTGCTTTGCCACGAGCCACATGGACTTCATCACCAAGAGCGTCTTCAGCAAGTTCTCCCACCTCAGCCTGGCTGCAGAGGGTGAGTGCTTTTGGATTGTCCCAAAACCACCAATTCTTATGGAAAAATCCAAATTAAAAAACCCCCGCAAAGCATTTGGGCCCCACAGCACCCAAATTATCCTCCAGCCTTTCTTAAGAGCTTCAAAAATATGGATGGGCTGGGATGGGAGAGAAGCAGCTCTCCCTTGAAGATTCCCTGTTTCCACTCCACCCATGGGGTTTCTCTATTTTTAAAGGATAATTCTGGTACAGGGAAAAGGGAATTAACCAGGAGGAAGGCCTGGATGGACATGGACTGGAGCAACCTGGGAGAGAGGAAAGTGTCCCTGTCCATGGCACGAGGGGAACTGAATGGGCTTTAAGGACCTTCCAGCCCAAACCATTCCAGGATTCTGGGATTCTCGGGAATTGAGGAGCCCTGAAATGTTATAAAGAGATTTTTAGAGACTTCACAAGAGCTGACTGAAAAAGAAAATGAAACCTCTGTCCCCTCACCCAAATGGGTTGGGAAGTCACCTCATGCCCTTTGAGACCCCTGGGTGTCATTTCGGTGTCACCCAGGTCCCCTGAGTGGTGTTTTCTCCATGGCAGATGCCAGGCAGTTCCCACCCAGCATCAAGGCCAGGTTCCCTGCGGACACCTACGCTCTGACCGGGCAGGTGGTGACCCTGGAATGCTTCGCCTTTGGAAAGTGAGTGCAGCGCTGTGTCGATCGGGATTGGGATCGGGATTGGGTGGGAAGGGAATGGCAGAACTTCCACACCTCCAATGGAACACAAGAGATGGAGGGAAATGGGAAAAGGGAGGAACTGCCAAAGCCAAGGCCCAGTGGGAGAGGAGCGGGGTGGCCACAGAGCTCAGCCCGGATTCACTGGATCGGCTTTTCCGCAGCCCCGTGCCCCAGATCAAGTGGAGGAAGCTGGATGGGCCTCAGTCCTCCAAGTGGATCGGCAGCGAGCCCCTCCTGCAGATCCAGCACGCCGGATTTGAGGATGAGGGGACGTACGAGTGTGAGGCGGAAAACGCCAAAGGGAGGGACACCCACCAGGGCCGCATCATCATCCACGGTAACGCATCCAAACTCATCCCTTATCAAGGGGACACATCCAAACATGTCCCTTATCCAAGGGGACACATCCAGACACATTCCTTATCCAAGGGGACACATTAAAAAATGTGTCCTTCATCCAAGGGGACAAACACATGTCCATCCAAGGAACGCATTAAACACGTGTCCTTCTTCAAAGGGGACACAAACATGTGTCCATCATCCAAGAAAAATATTTAAATACGTGTCCTTCACCCAAGGAACACGAACATGTGTCCTTCACCCAGGAAAGTGTCCTTCATCCAATGGGACACATCTAAACGTGTCCTTCACCCAGGGAACACATTTTAACTTCCCAGAGCACATCAAGGTGCCCCAGGCAATGGTGTGAGGCTTTGGGACTAAAACTGCCCCCTCTAATCCTGCCTCTTACCAGCCCTAATTAAAGGTGTTGCAAAGCCCCCAAACCTGCAGGGATTGGGGAAACCTTTCCTCAGTGGGCACGTTTGGGCTGTGGCAAGGAGAGAGAGAGAGAGAGCTCTTAACGAGCTCTAAAATCATCACAGCAAACATCAGGGAACCCGGGAAGGAAGGAGAGTGATAAAAATCCAACTTGGCTTGCACTCAAGAGCCTCTCCAAGCCTGAGGAGCTTCCACCAGGGGTAATGCTCTGAGCTGTTGAGCAGAACTAGTCAAGCTAAAAAACTTAACTTGGTTACCTCATCCCGATTCCAGTTTTTTCTGAAGTTCAGGAATGGCCCGAAGCTGAGAGAGGGAAGGTTTAGAGGAGATAGCAGGAAGAAATTCTTTACTGTCAGAGCGGTGAGGCCGTGGCACAGGGTGGATGGGGATGGTGGCACAGGGGCTGTGGCTTCCCCATCCCTGGGAGTGTTCCAGGCCAGGCTGGACGGGACTTGGAGCAACCTGGGATGGGGGAAGGTGTTCCTGCCCATGGCAAGGGCTGGCACTGGGGAAAGTTCCTTTCCGACCCAAACCATTCCATGATTTGATGATTCAGGAATGGCTGAATTTACTCTTAAGAAGAGAAACCATATCCTCAGCCCTGGATTCTGCCCTGATCTTGTGCAGCCAGAGCACAGCAGGACCCAGCCGTGCCTCTCACTGCACAAAAGGCCGGGGCTGTTCTCGTGGCAGATCCCGCTGTGCCAACGACTGTGCCGGCAGCGTTGGCACAGGGACATCCTTCTGCCAGCCTGGCACTGCCGCCTCTCAGCTGAGCTCCTTGGCTCTGCCCTCTCTCTCTTGTCCCCTGCAGCCCAGCCGGATTGGCTGGACGTGATCTCAGACACCGAGGCCGACATCGGGTCCGACCTGCGCTGGAGCTGCGTGGCCTCAGGCAAGCCCCGGCCCACGGTGCGGTGGCTGCGGGATGGGCAGCCCCTGACGTCCCAGGTACCCCCCCGGCCAGCTCTGATCCTGCTCCTCCAGCCCCAACCCCTCCTCCTGCCTCGCTCCTGCATCCCCGCCCTGGTTCTCACCCTGCATCCCTCTTCCATATGCCCCCATCGGGCTGCGAAGCGATGGCACCATCCCCAAATCCCCTCTCCTGGCGCTGCCATCCCAGCCATTGCTTCGTGCAGCTGCAGGGACTCACAGCCGGCCAGCAGGGAGGACAAACAGCGCCTCGTGCCTGTCCTGGTGTCACCTGCACGTTGCTGCTCAGGTGTTTCAGCAAACAGAGCATGGCGACGTGGGGGAGTGGCCTCACAGACATAAAACCAAATCCTGCATTTTGCCCCACGGAAAACCAGGCCGCCCTCGAGGAGTCTGTGACAAAACTCAACCCTGACCCAGCCAAGGACTGAGTTCCATTTTTTTTTCTGTTTTTCTCATCTAATGGGTTCATCCTCTTGTTTGCACAGAACCGCATCGAAGTGAGCGGTGGAGAGCTGAGATTTTCCAAGCTAGTCCTGGAGGACTCTGGCATGTATCAGTGTGTGGCTGAGAACAAGCATGGCACAGTTTATGCAAGTGCTGAATTAACAGTGCAAGGTAATTCCTCCTTTCCCAGAGCTCTGGGTTCCAATGGGACACTGGAAAAATCTCTTCTTAATATCCTGATGTGATCCTAACATTGTGATGTCACAGTGAGATAAGAGCAGGCAAAAACTGCTTCGCTCATCACTGAAATGGTTGCTGGTTCAACAAGACACTGTGCAAGCCTTTAAATTCTAAATCGTGTGTAAATCCTGTGTGAAAGTGAGCAAAAAAATCCATTTAGCCACAGGAAGTAGACAGAACACCCAGCAACAGCACTACAACCTCTCTTCCACTACAAATACCTCTTTTTTGGAGGAAAGAGGTCCAAAAAAAGGAGTTCAGCCTCCATTCCACCTGGCTTGATGGATGGTGACTGGAGCTGAACTGCTGCCAAACTTGTTCCACCTTAGTCCAAAAGTTCATCTCCTCATGGGGATGCCAAAGATAAATTAAAGGCCCTGAGCACCAACTGCTCAACATTAACACACCGAGGCCAACAGGTAAATCCCGATTCCATCTGCAATTCCAGGAGGAGTTTCAGGCAAGCTGGATGTCTGCGTTAGTCAGGATATTGAAGAGATTATCCTCTACATGTTCCAAAGCAGCTGTTGTTGTGTCTCTCAAAGACCTTGCACTTGTTAGGGTCATTCCCATCGCTCTGTCCCACTCGTGTGCCACATAATTCCTGCCTGGCAGGCATCAGGATCCACCCAGCAGCCGAGGAATTCCTCCCTTATCCTGCTCTCCAGACTCTGCCTTGCTTCTCTTACCGAGCCATCCAACAACAAATCAATTCCCACTCGCACGGTGCTGAAATTCCCCCCAGGGCAGCGTTTCTAATCGTGCCTTAATCCTCTTTTTTTATCCCTGTAGCCTTAGCTCCAGATTTTAGACTAAACCCGGTGAAGCGCCTGATCCCGGCAGCCCGGAGTGGGAAGGTCATCATCCCGTGCCAACCACGAGCAGCACCAAAAGCCACCGTGCTCTGGACCAAAGGGACAGAACTCCTGGTCAACAGCAGCAGGTAGCAGAACAGAGTCAGCTTCCGCCTAGAAAATGTTGCTAAAATAATTTTTTCTTTTACCAGAAGACTGGACTCGATGATCCAAATGTGCTGCTGCATCCCTGAATTTTCTTAGTCCTCTACCTTCTTTAGCAAACTCCTACACAATTTTTTTTCTGCCTGATTTTGCCCCTGGTTTCTCCAAAATCAGTGGAAGTTCCCAAATGTCCAGCAGGAGAGGATCTTTTAACATTCCTTTGTGTGGCTCCTCCTCCTTTGCAGGGTGACGATTACGGCGGAGGGGACCTTGATCCTGCAGAACATCAGCAAATCCGATGAGGGAAAATACACCTGCTTTGCTGAGAACTTCATGGGCAAAGCCAACAGCACGGGAATCCTCTCTGTCCGAGGTAGGGATGTTCATTTGGGGTCAATCAAGCAAGAAATGGCTAAGAATGAATTATGTGATCTTTCTCCTCTCCTTATACTCCCAAAAACCAGACTAATCAGGGAATCAAAGTGATTTCAGGTGGAGCAGCAAAACTTTTGCCTGACCCACCAACAAACGGCCCTTGAGCAAAGTGTTTCCATTTCCTAGCCCCTCCTCTTCCTCCTGTGAAGCTCCAATTGTCGGAGCAGGATGAGGAGCTGGAAGGGATGGTTTGGATACTGGGATGGGGACATTCGCTGCTAACGGCCCTTCCTGCTCGTTCCCTGCAGATGCCACCAAGATCACGCTGGCACCATCGAGTGCCGACATCAACGTGGGTGAGAACCTCACCCTGCAGTGCCACGCGTCCCATGACCCCACCATGGACCTCACCTTCACCTGGTCCCTGGATGATTTCCCCATTGACTTCGACAAGTCCGAGGGGCACTACCGGCGAGCCAGCGCGGTGAGTCCAGAGGGCATTCTGGATCATCCAAAAGGATGGAAAATTATTTCCACGCTCGTTGTTTGCGAGTTTGTACCTATCAAAGCTGTTACATCACTTTGCCCAGAGTGGTTGTGAATTCCACATCCCTGGAAGTGTCCAAGGCCATGTTGGACGGGGCTTGGAGCAGCACAGGACAGTGGAAGATGTCCCTGGCCATGGGTGGGGTGGAATGGGATGGGCTTTAAGATCCTTCCCAATTCAAACCATTCCATGATTCCATGATCGCTCCCCTCCTAAACCGGAGGAGAAAGAGAAAGGCCTGTGGATAAAGGCAGGCAGATATCACTCAGTGATCACTCAGTGGTCATTCAATGATCATTCATTGGTCACTCAGTGTTCACTCAACAATCACTAAATAATCGCTCAATGATCACCCAGTGACCACTCAATGGTCACTCGATGGTGACTCATTGATCATTCTTTGATCGCCATCCCAAGCCAAACAGACCCAGCACAGCCTTGGCCTTGGCCAGCACTGATCCATCTCAGATCCATCCAGCTCCATACCCATGGGGAAATCTATTCCCATCTCCCTCTTCTCCACCTTCACTGCCATCAAAACCAACCCAAACCCAACCCACACTGAATTCTGGCCCATGACTGGCTGCCCTCTGATGTTGTCCCCACTGTGTTCTCCCATTGCCCTGCAGAAGGAGGCCATCGGAGACCTCAGCATCTCCAACGCGCAGCTGAGGCACTCGGGGCGTTACACCTGCACGGCCCAGACTGTGGTGGACAGCGCGTCCGAGTCAGCCACGCTCACCGTCAGAGGTAATTCCCTGTGGGAACATTCCCTGCTCCTGGCAAACCCAGAGTAATGACATGGCCTGTGCCATCAGCTGCCCTGTAACCACCTCACACCCAATAATTCTGTGATATGGCCCAGCGGGTTTTATTTTCACCTAAAATTTGGGTTTGATCAACTTGGAGGTCTTTTCAAACCTTTCCAGCCAGGCTTAGGAGCTTTTCCAGAGGCTAAAGCTGGCGGTGATGCTTCCCAGCTTCCAGCAAAGAAAGGCCCAATGTGAATTTAGGACTTGCACAATGCACAGAGTGATAAACCTCCAGATCTTCCATGTGAGTGACACATTTCCCATTCCCCCAGGACCTCCAGGCCCACCCGGGGGGGTGGTGGTGAGGGACATCGGTGACACCAGCGTCCAGCTGAGCTGGAGCCGTGGCTTCGACAACCACAGCCCCATCGCCAGGTACCTCATCGAGGCCCGGACCCTCCTGTCCAACCAATGGAAGCAGATGCGCACCAGTGAGTGTCCCCGTGGTGGCACCGGTGACACACCGAGGCCACCGGCCACCGGCCAGTCCTGGCTCCACACTGCTCCTCACCCTATTCCTTCCCCTCTGGTGCTATTGGATTTTACAGATCCCGTAAACATCGAGGGCAACGCGGAGACAGCGCAGGTGGTGAACCTCATCCCGTGGATGGATTACGAGTTCCGGGTCTTGGCCAGCAACATCCTGGGAATTGGAGAGCCCAGTCTGCCCTCCAGCAAAATCCGCACCAAGGAAGCCGGTGGGTGTGGAGACAGGTCCCTGTCCCTGCCCGGGATGGTCCCAAGGGATGAATCACCTCCTGGAGAGCTCCCAGAGCTGAGGCCACCACAGGATTTTCCATCTTTTTGCCCATTTCTGTGTCAAAGATGAGCAGGGTTAGAGCTGCACTTGTCAGCACTGCGTCCAGCTGGGAATGTTTGTTCCGAGTGCAGCTGCTTGGACAGAAAGGATGGAGAGCTGTACCCAATCCACCAAACGCAAACCAGCTTCTTCCTCATAAACTCCCCTCCACATCCCCGCTTTTGAGCTCCATCCTTGTCCCCTCAGACACCAAATCCTTGTCCCATGCCCTTAAATCACCTGGTCAGGCACAAGCTGGAATTCCACAGAGCCCAGTCCTTTCCTGGGAGCTGTCCCCTCCGGTGTCACCGGTGTCACACCGTGTTTGTGCTCCTCTCCATCGCTCCCACATCCTTAACCCAAACTCTGCTTTTTTTGGGGACCTCACAGCACCAACGGTGGCACCATCCGGGCTCGGCGGCGGCGGAGGGGCTCCCAACGAGCTCATCATCACCTGGACGGTGAGTTGGGAACAGGGACAGCACCAAGGTGCGACCACGTGGCATTTTTGGGGGGGGAAATCAGTGCCACCATCCCAGTTTGGAGACGGGGTTGAGCCAAGGGCCGGTTTGGATGGACCAAGTGCACATTTCCTTCGAGAAATCAGTGCCACCATCCCAGTTTGGACACGGGGTTGAGCCAAGGGCCGGTTTGGATGGACCAAGTGCACATTTCCTTCGAGAAATCAGTGCCACCATCCCAGTCTGGACACGGGGTTGAGCCAAGGGCTGGTGTGGACGGACCAAGCGCACATTTCCTTTGGGAAATCAGCGCCACCATCTCAGTTTGGGTGAGCCAAAGCTCAGTTCGGACGGATCAAGACTCTCTCTCTCTCCTCCCAGCCGACGCTGCGGGACTACCAGAACGGGGACGGCTTTGGGTACATTGTGTCCTTCCGGAGGAAGGGCAGCCAGGCCTGGCTGAGGGCGCGGGTGCCGCACGCCGAGTCGCTGCACTTCGTGTACCGCAACGAGAGCATCGCGCCCTACACCCCCTTCGAGGTGAAGATCAAGGCCTACAACAGGAAAGGGGAGGGCCCCGAGAGCCTCACGGCCATCGTGTACTCAGCAGAGGAAGGTAAAGAGCACTGGGAGAGCTGGGAATGTCCAGCATGGAGAGGAAAAGGCTCCAGGGAGAGCTCAGAGCTTCTGCCAGGGCCTGAAAGGGCTCCAGGAGAGCTGGAGAGGAACTGGGGACAAGGGATGGAGGGACAGGACACAGGGAATGGCTCCCACTGCCAGAGGGTAGGGATGGATGGGATATTGGGATGGAATTGTTCCCTGTGAGGGTGGGAAGGGGCTGGGATGGAATTCTCAGAGCAGCTGTAGCTGGCCCATCCCTGGAAGTGTCCAAGGTCAGGCTGGATGTGGCTTGGAGCAACCTGGGACAGTGGAAGGTGTCCCTGCCATGGCAGGGGTGGCACTGGATGAGCCTTATGGTCCCTTCCACCCAAACCATTCAATGACTGCACAGACTCGGAATTCCACGTTTTGTCCAACCCACCACCTTTCCTCAGCCAGATTCCTGCAGATCCGAGTCCATCCGAGAGCTCGGACATTCCTTTGGCTCCTCTACTCCTCCAAACCCTCAGAGTGACGATTCCCCAAGCCCAGCCCTGACTGCCCCACAGCCTCGGGGCAGACACGGATCCCAGAGCTCACAGCTGTGGCCCTGCTTGTCCTCCTAAGTCCCTAAATCCCTTCCCTTCGCTCCGTAACACAACACCAGCTGTCTGCCCACGGGATGATGCTGCGGGAAAACCTTTTGTTCCCGATGGGGCCCGAAGTCAGGAAAAGGATTTTATTCCTGTCTTTCAGAACCCAAAGCGGCTCCTTACAGGGTCATTGCCAAGTCTGTCCTGTCCTCGGAGATGGATGTGTCCTGGGAGCCCGTGGAGCAGGGAGAAGTGACCGGAGTGCTCTTGGGATACGAGGTAGGAGATTCCAAAGGGAATGGGAGACCCTGAGAGCCCAGCAAGGAAAATTCCCCCAGGTTATGTGAGGTGAAAGGAAACAGCATTTTGATTCCAGAGGTGGGGGATAATTCTCACACCACGTGGTTCTGATGGGGCTGGCACTGCTCTCTCAGGAGAGATTAAAGGGAATCATCCAATTTTTCCTGCCTGCCTTTCCCAGGAGGCCGTGGCCTCATTCCTGGGCACACACAAAGCAAAATACACAGAAACAAACACCCAAAGGCCCTTCAGGATGGGCTGATTTGGGATTTGCAGATCTCTTCTTCCTAAACTCATCCTGTCCTTCTCCATGCAGATCCGGTACTGGAAGGATGGGGACAAGGAGGAGGCGGCTGACAGAGTGAGGACAGCGGGGCTGGTGACATCAGCTCATGTCACCGGCCTGAACCCCAACACCGACTACCACGTGTCAGTGCGAGCCTACAACCGGGCAGGGACCGGCCCCCCCAGCCCTGCCACCAATGTCACCACCACGAGACCTCGTGAGTGAGCCCCAACCTCTCCACTTCACACAGAATCCCCCAAAATCACCCAAACTTTGATCTTGGTGCTCTTGTTTGGTGTCCTCTGGATGCCCCACAGTGGTGACAGCTCAGAGCATGGCTGGGACCAGCACAGCCTTCTCCTCCCTTCCTGATTTACCCAATCCTTGTCTGGTTTTGCATCCCTCAGCACCAAAAAAGCCACCTGGGAACATCTCCTGGACTTTTTCCGGCTCCACAGTCAACATCAAGTGGGACCCCGTGGTGGCCAAGGCAGACGAGTCGGCGGTGACGGGGTACAAGGTACGGCCAGCGTGGCTGGGCTTCTCCTGGAGCTGATCCAAGGAAATCACAGGGAACAGAAGCTCAGCATTCCCTCTTCCCACAGATGCTCTACAGGCAGGATTCCCACTCAGCCCCCACCTTGTACCTGGCCAGCAAGAGCCAGATCGACATCCCCATCCCTGAGGACTTCACTCACGCCTTCGTCCAGATCCGGGTGACTGGACCCGGTGGGGACGGGACCCCGGCGGAAGTTCACATCCTCCGGAACAGCGGTACCTGTGCTCCTCCGGCCACACCCACCCCTCTGGCCACACCCATCCACTGACCACACCCATCCATGTGATCCTCTGACCACACCTGCCCTGCTGAACATACCCACTCTACTGACCACACTCATTCCACTGACCACACCCATTCAACTGACCACACCCCTCCATGTGCTCCTCTGGCCACACCTGTCCCACGGACCACACCCACTCTACTGACCACACCCATCCATGTGATCCTCAGGCCACATCTGCCCTGCTGACCACACCCATCCATGTGATTCCCTGACCACACCCATCCATGTGATTCCCTGACCACACCCTCTCCATGCCCAAATTCCCCTTTCCAAGGTTCTCCAAGGCCCTGGAGCTCACCCATAGGACACTCCTGTCCTTCCCCTCCCAGCAGGAAGGACTCAGTCATGCCCGTCCCATCCTGATCCCAATAAATCATGTTTTAAAAACCCACTCTCCCTTCCAGGGCCACGGGAGAACATCCTGCTGCAGTGTTTTAGGTTCACACTCTAGAACTGGTCGTTTCTGGAATTGTTTTTTCCTGGAATCAGCCTTTGGTTCCCTTGTGCTGTTCACTCATAGGAATTCCCGACTCTTCTCCTTCTCCTCACTCCTCTTCCCAAACTGAGTCCAGCCTGACCCAGCTTTAGGATATGCAGCCTCAAGACCCCACAACACCCAACCTCCCAAGAGTTAAGAACTTAAAACTATTTCAGTTTTCCACTAAGAGTGAAACCCCAGCTCCATGGGGCCGCAGCTCCAGCAAATCCCCTAAATCCAGGCGTGAATTCCCAGCACCCACCCCCAAATTCCTGTTCCCAGCACTCCCAGGAGTTTCACCAGCACCAAATGCACAAAACCTCCCAAAAACCTCCCTCAAATTTCCCGTGGCGTCCACGCCACCCCACAGCCCCTTCCCTATTCCGTTTTTCCAGGGACGAGCATGATGGTGGAGGACTCGGGGATGAGGCCAGCACCACACGTTGTGGTCATCACCACCAACTCCCTGCTGATGGTGGCCCTGATCAGCTCCCTGGAGCTCTGACCGCGCCCCGGACGCGGCTCCGGACACGGCTCCGGACACGGCTCTTCCCGATCCCATGGGAACAACACAAATCCCACTTTGGGGCAGCACTGTGGGGAGAGGACTGGACCGCGTGGTTGGAAGGGAGGAAGAAATTAAAAACAATTTTTTTTTTTGTTTGAAGGAACAAAAGCTTTCATACAAGACATGGGTCTTTAACCGATTAAGTGTTTTTTAAGGAAAACGAGGAAAATGAAGAATTCTCCGGGAATTCTGCAGCCAACTGCCCCCGCCCTCACTGTATCCATAGGTTTTCTGCCTTATTGAAGCCATGTATGAGATAACCAGACTGCTAAATTTGACTTTTTTTAAAACTCTGTACAGTGAATTCCGTGGGGGGACGGGGACTGAGGAGTTCAGGGACCAGCATGTTCCACACCCATCCCACCACAGCCAGCTCGGAGCGTTTGTGGGACGGGATTGATCCTTTTTCTCACAAAAAAAGAGCCAAACCCTGCAGGAACCAGCCCAAGGAGACAAATCCATGGGAGGGTCAAGCACTGCTCCAGCCTGAAAAGCTTTTTTTTACTACACTGGTGTTCACTTGCAGCCCCAGCCTGGTGCTTGTCTCAGCTGTGAGGTGCAAATTCCATGTTTTCCCATATCCCACATGCTTTTGGGGTGGATTTGTCACCCTGTTTGCCTCTTTGGAGGAAGGGGAAAGGGAGAAGAGGATCCTTTCCCAGAATTCCTAACTCGGGCAGCTCTGCCTAAAAATGGAGGTGTCAATAAATCCAATTTCAGAGGGGCTTGAGAAGGAATTTGTTAAAAAATGACAAAATTAAAACAGGAATGGGAGACTCCAGGAAGCCACCACTGGGACAACAAGGAAAATTTGGACTCGGATTCATCTCCCTGCACTGAGAATTCATCCAGCCAAAATTCCAGGCTCGGATTGGGACTGCAAAGGCTGAGATCCAGCCAGGAAGCAGCTCTGGATTCCAGCTCCGACGGCAGCGGACATCCCAAGGAAGCTCTGGGGCGCTGAGGAGCCCCCTCCACTCCAGAGGCTGGGAAAAGCAGGAATGCTGAGCTGAGCACCCGCAGGACTGGCTGGGAATCGATGTTGCCTGTTGAAATCTCTGTCTCCCAGTAAAGCAGTTGACCAAAGTTAACAAGAATTGGTTGGTGTTGCTGCTGGTTCCACCCCAAGGGGGGTTTTAGGGATTTTCCCTGGCTGTGATTCCTCAGTCCCAGAGAAAACTGTGCCAGCCTGGGCAATCCCGAATTTGGAATTTCCTGGCTAGGCCCTGTCGTGCAGTTTTCCCTTTAAATGCCAATTCCCCGCTCTTTTTAGCCCAGGTGGTGGCAGGGAAATCCCTCTCCAGACAGGGCAGCTCAGGCTTTGTTAAGCCCTGTTTTGGGCAGTCCCTTCTGCCATTCCATTAATCCAGGGTTGGGAGAGCCATGGGGAAGGATCTGCACCTGCAAATCCGGCATTCGGACCTCGGGAAATGACAAAAATCTACATTTAAAGCCCAGCCAGAGCCACCAGCAGGAGGAAGACTCAGAATCCTCCTTAAAACCTCTCAGAGCTTCCTAAAATACAGCCCAGGAGTTAAAGGGGTGCAGAGACAGGGAGAGAAGGGGAAATCAGGGGATTTGGAGGGAGGGTGGAGAGAGGGAAGGATGGAGAGAGGAAGCTCAGATCCCGAGATGGAGAGAGGGAAGGAGCCCTACCCAGCTCCAGCCTCTGGTGATCTCAAAAGTCCTGGAGCTCCAGGCCGTGCTGTGCTGGGGCAGCTCCTGCCCTGTCCCTGAGAGCTGCAGGGACAGCCCTGGTCACTCTGCAGGGACAGCACTGGTCACTCTGCAGGGACAGCACTGGAAACCCTGCAGCGACAGCACTGGTCACTCTGCAGAGACAGCACTGGTCACTCTGCAGGGACAGCACTGGTCACTCTGCAGAGACAGTACTGGAAACCATGCAGGGACAGCACTGGTCACTCTGCAGGGACAGCACTGGAAACCCTGCAGGGACAGCACTGGTCACTCTGCAGGGACACCCCTGGCCACTCTGCAGGGACACCCCTGGTCACTCTACAGGGACAGTATTGGACAGTATTGGAAACCCTACAGGGACACCCCTGGTCACTCTGCAGGAACAGCACTGGTCACTCTGCAGGGACACTCGACACCCCTGGTCACTCTGCAGGAACAGCCCGGTCACTCTGCAGGGACAGCCCTGGTCACTCTGCAGGGACAGCCCTGGTCACTCTGCAAGGAAATCAGCAGCAAGAGGGAAAGGTGGGAACAGGAAAGGGGGGAAAAAAAGGAGGGATGGGGATGCTCTTCCAAGGGTTTTTACTTCCCTACTTGCACCAAGCTCCAGCCTCTGCTATTCCCTTTTCCTTCCTTCTCCCTTCCTTCCCCTGTTATGATAAACTCCCCCCAATCCTTAATATTCCTTCAAAAATCAAAGAGCACCCCCCAAAAAAAATCCCATTAAAGGCCCTTCGTGACAGCTGGGCCCCAGTGGCCATCCCAGCCAAATAAAAACTCCAATTATGGATTCGTTTTCCCTGCTCTGGGCACCTGGCTCCCCTCAGAAATTACAAAACCCCACAATCCAAAGATGAAGGAGATTTTCGGCTCCCGCTCTGACTTCCCCAGCAGAGCCGGAGCTTTCATCCTGCTGGATTTGGGAATCCCAGCTGGGCCCAAGACACTGAAATTTCCATGACAAAGAGCAGAGAGGCTCCTGCAGATGGGGCAGCTCTGGACCATTAACTCCCAGCCCGCTGTGATGGGTCATTCCTGATTTTTCCATGTTCAGGAGGTGAAAAAAACCCTCTGGGAATCAGCTCTGGGAAGTGCCTGGTTTGGTTTTCATTCAAATAAATAAAATTATTTCCCTCCATACCCATGTTTTTCGATATCAAAGCATTTTTGTGTCATTCTGGTAAAAGGAAAAACTGTGGACAACCCCAAGAATCCCATCCTGAATTCCTAATTCAGGCTCCAAAGTAGACGAAAATATTAATTTATAAACTGTGTCTTTTGCAAATAAATTCTAAATATCCCATTAAATACTTATGGGATCCATGGAATGTCCTGAGTTGGAAGGGGAGGATCATCACAATCCAACAGTGGACGATCCAAATAATCCCACCCTGAATTCCTAACCCAGGCTCCAAAATGGCCAAAAATATTCAATAATAATCTGTGTCTGTTGCAAATAAATTCTAAATAACCCATTTAAAAGTTACGGGATCCATGGAATGCCCTGAGTTGGAAGGGGAAGATCATCACAATCCAACACTGGACGATCCCAATAATCCCACCCTGAATTCCTGATCCTAACAAACAGCCAAAGACGGGGAATTGCATCAATCTCTGTTCATTTCTCGTGCTGCTCTTTTCCTGCAAATCCTGCCCAGGTAGCAGAGCCCGAGGCTGAACAGGATCCCCATGATCACCCCGCTCCCAATTCCCAGCACGACCTCATAAAACCACAGTTTCTCCCAAAAACTCCACCGCTGCACCAGCTCCGCGGGGCCCGTGGCGTTTCCCGGCGGTTCCTCCCCGTTGGCCGCCAGCTGCTGCTCCCACGTCAGGGATTTCTGGAAGCTGAGATTCACCAGATCCCTGGGGATCACCCTGAGGCCGAAGTAGATCCTCTTGACGAGCTGGAAGGAGCTCAGCACCTGCACGTCGCAGCGGTAGGTCCCGGAATGCGACTCCAGCGCCGGCGAGAAGCTCAGGGAAGGGCTGGGATTGCGGAAGGGATGGAAGAGGAGGTCGTTGGTGGTGATGAGCCCCCGGGCGAACCTCCAGGTGTAGCCAAAATTTGGTCCCTCCAGTCTGGCGGCGTCCGGGGAGAGGCAGATGAGCTGGAAGGGTTTTCCCTCGGGAATGCTGAGGTGCTGGAGGCCGCAGATCCAATCGCTGAGGCAGCGGGAATGCACCAGGGAGCAATTGCGGCGCTCCCCGGCCGGGCTGACCTCGCACAGCTGCTCCTGCTTCACGCCCAGCCCGCAGGTGACGCTGCAGGGCGTGGAGTTCACCACCACCATGGCCTTCAGCCCCAGCAGGACAGACTCCGATCCCGGGGGAAGAGCCGAGCCCGATCCCGGTTCCGAGGGAAGCTCTGAGCCCGATCCCGCTTCTGAGGGAAGCTCAGATCCCGGTTCCGAGGGAAGCTCTGAGCCCGATCCCGCTTCTGAGGGAAGCTCAGATCCTGGTTCTGAAGGAAGCTCTGAGCCAGGTTCTGTTTCCGAGGGAAGGTCCGAGCCCGATCCCGGCTCCGAGCGAAGCTCCGAGCCCAGTTCCAAGGGAAGCTCAGATCCCGAGTGAAGCTCCAAGCCTGGTTCCAAGGGAAGTTCTGATTCCAAGGGAAGCTCTGAGCCCAGTTCCAAGGGAAGCTCTGATCCTGAGTGAAGCTCCAAGCCCGGTTCCAAGGGAAGCTCTGATCCTGAGTGAAGCTCCAAGCCCGGTTCCAAGGGAAGCTCTGATCCTGAGTGAAGCTCTGAGCCCGGTTCCAAGGGAAGCTCAGATCCCAAGAGAAGCTCCGAGCCGGGTTCGGGAAGCTCCGAGTCCGGTTCCAAGGGAAGCTCCGAGCCTGGTTCCAAGGGAAGCTCTGATTCCGAGGGAAGCTCCAAGCCCGGTTCCAAGACAAGCTCTGATCCTGAGTGAAGCTCCAAGCCCGGTTCCAAGGGAAGCTCTGATCCCGATCCCAATGGAAGCGCCGCTGGAATGCACAGGGCGCACAGCAGGATCACCACAATGGGGCTCTGCTCCATCCTCCAGGTGTTTCTGTGTCTGGGTTCAGCACTCTGAACCCCCCGGAATCATTCCATGAATCTTTCAGGTTCTTTGGGATGTCTCTGACATCCCGCCAGATCTAATCCTTCCACCTGGGAAAATCCTCCTGGATGTGGAGCTGGAGACACAACTGAAAAAAGACACGGCAAGGAGTTACTGGATCCAGCAGGGTGGGGATTCCATCGGGAAAGTTCTTTGAACAGGACAGGAGGATGTTCTGATCCATTGGATCCAATCCAACTCTGCCCAAATTCTACCAGTTTTGGGTGTTTGGCAATTTCAGAGTGAAATTCTATCCTCTCTGTAAGACTTCCATCACTTTAGATGGATTTTACTTTGGATGGATTTCCACTGGAAAAGGAGCAGCTCCAGTTTCATTTTTCCACCAAACTCCATTCCTGCTGGAATCTCCCAAATAACGCTGTGCAGTGTGAGGAAATCCCAAAATCCCAATTCCTCATGGAGGCCCTGTCCAATCCTGATTTATACAAACACATCCCAGTCTGGAGCACTCCCCAAATCCAACCCCAACATTCCAACCTCTACTGGGGCTGATCCATGGGAATCCAGGGTGGTCTGAGCCAGTTCGGCTCTGGTCTCTCCATGTCCACACCAGGCCCTGCAGCTGTTCCCATGAGAGCAGCTCTGATGTCACAGCCGGGGCACAACAGCCCCAAACATTCCAAGGAAGAACTCTCAGGGAAGGTCCAGCAAATCCTGGGAGCTGAGGGCTCCGGAAGCTCCGGGTGAGGCACTGGATGAAATTCCCAGCCTTGGAAGGAGCCACAGGAGTTGGGAGAGCTCTCAGAGCCCTCATTCCTGAGGGATCCGACCCCAAACCTCCACTGATGGATCCACAGGAACCGTTCCCATGATGCCATCTCAGCAAAACGCTCAAAGAGGAGATTCCGGTGGGATCCATGCGGTGCTCAAGCATCCCAAAAAAATAATGCACTGCTGAAGCATTCTTCCCTGGAAAATCCAGCTTTTTTGATGAAGGTGCTCCCCACAGTTCTATGGAATCATGTTCTCCATAGTTTCTGACCACAATTTTATGGAAAAGGCATCCCATGATCAGAGTCTCCTGATGGGCATCCCTGCATTCCCACAGGGATTGGGGTTTGCCAAGTTCCTCCGCACGTAACGAACATCTGGACCTATTTCCCCTCCTCTCACAGCTGAAACTGAGCTGAAGAATTCCCAAAGTTCCAGGAGGATTCTCCACCCCCAATCCCCCTGGAGCTGCTCTTCCCTTCCAGCTCCGTGCGCTCTCAGGGATCTGGGAATTCCAGACTGCTTCGGCTGGGAAGGGATCTCAAATCCCACCCATTCCACAATCCCAGGATGCTCCAAACCCTGTCCAGCCTGGCCCGGGACAGCCACGGATTCTCCAGGAATTCCATTCTCTGAGCACTCAGGCTTCGGTTTTACTCCAAGTTTACTCCTCTCCCTTCACTAAAACCAACAAAAAATCCTCTAAAAACCCCAAACACGGCGTGTTTGAAAGATTCCCAAATTCCAGCACGACAGAAACCCCCAACTTTTCCATGGAAAAGCCAAGATTTACCCGTGGATTTTAGGAAACGGAAGGTACCTCTTTATTTACAAACACAGAACCACCACCACTGCAGGAGCTGATCCAATATTGTACAAAACCAGGGAATAAAATAAGGGTGGGAATAAATCGGGAAATAAAATAAAGATGGGAATAACCAGGGAATAAAATAAGGATGGGAATAGAGCAGGAAAGAAAAAAAGGATGGGAACAAAGCAGGAAATGCAATAAAGATGGGAACCAAGTGAGAAATAAAACAGAGATGGGAATAAGGCAGGAAATAAAATAAAATAAGGATGGGAATAACCAGGAAATAAAATAAAATAAAATAAAATAAGGATGGGAATAACCAGGAAATAAAATAAAATAAGGATGGGAATAACCAGGAAATAAAATAAAATAAAATAAGGATGGGAATAACCAGGAAATAAAATAACATAAGGATGGAATAACGAGGAAATAAAATGAGAATAAAGGAGGAAATAAAATAAGGATGGGAATAAAGTGGGAAATAAAATAAAGATGGGAATAAAGTGGGAAATAAAATAAAGATGGGAACAGACCAGGAAATAAGGATGGGAATAAAGCAGGAAAGAAGGATGGAAACAAAGCAGGAAATAAAATAAGGATAGGAACAAAGCAGGAAATAAAATAAGGATAGGAACAAAGCAGGAAATAAAATAAGGATGGAAATAAAATAAAGATGGGAACAGCCCAGGAAATAAGGACAGAATAAAGCAGGAGATAAAATAAGGATGGAAATAAATCAGGAAATAAAATAAAGATGGGAACAGCCCAGGAAATAAGGATGGGAATAGCAGGAAATAAAAGAAGGATGGGAATAAACAAAGGCAGGGCATTTACACTGTACAGAGGGAAAGCTGAGTTTGGAGTGGATCCAATGCTTGAACCCATCCTTGGCCTGGGCATTTTTAATTTGGGGGGTCAGGCCCAGCACCCGGGGTGGGGTTGGCACAGCAGAATCACCCCACAAACAGAAAGAACCAAAAAAAAAAAGGAATTTTACACTCGTGGTCATAAATTTCCCGAAATGAACCCCAACATCCCCAAAGCTGGGAATGAAAACATCAAGTTTTGAAAAATTTCAAAACCTCTGATTTCCAAATGTTTTCTCTCTGCCCATTTTTATACCTGCACAGTTCTGGCTGCAAATCCGTCATTTTCCAGTTCCCTTCCTGCTTTCAACGTCTGCAGGACACCCAGGAAATTTAAATAGCTCCTGATAATCCCAATAATTCCACCTGGGGGAAACTGAGAGCAACGAAATTCCAAAGTCTGGAGAACAAAAAAGGGATTTAGGAATGGAATTTCCTTTTATCAGGATGTTGGTGTGGGTGAAGAGGTGCCAGGCTGCAAGTGCTGCACAGGGAAAGTGCCATTCCCATTCCTACAGGAAATCCTGAAGGAATAAAAGTTGGGAATGAGCTGCCAGATTCCATTTTTAACCCAGAAGTGGGAAAAACAGAAACCCTTTGGAAAAGTTCTGCTTCAGTTCTGACAAAAAAAATTGGTTTTCATTTATCTCCCAGTGAAGGAGGAGCCTGGATATTCCTGGAGAATTTCCCAGGGAAGAGAAGAACAAAACTGGAAAGGGCAGGAGGGAACCACAGGCTGGGAAAAAAAAAATATATATTGGAAAATGACTTTTTTTATCTAAAGCTGCTCCTTCTAGGAAAAATAAACACAAAACAATTCCAGAGGTGCCCCAGCTCCTCACATCCCATTGGAAATTCCTGAAAATCCGGGCTGGGATCAGCAGCTCTGCCCTGATCCTGTCAGCAGGGAGAAGCCAGGCTCAGAGAAGGGAATTCCCAGCTGGAAAAAGGGGATTTGGCAGGAGACAGGAATCCAAACTCCCACTCTGGGCTGTTCTTCCATCCGGGAATGCTGAGAGATTTTGGGAGATAAAAGGTGGAGAAGCTCTGGAGTGGCAGGGAAGGGGCTCAGGTCACTTTGGGACAGGGATTTGTCCCCAAAAATCCCGGCTGGAGCTCAGTCCCAGCCTGATCCACGGAGAGGCAGCAGGAGGATGGAGCTGCTCCCTCTTGCAGAGTCATTCCTGCCCCAAATCACTCCCTGAATCCATGGAATTCAGTCTGTGCCAGTCCTGACTGGGAATTCCAGCGTTCCCACACTGGGGAGCCAAGAGAGGGAAGGAGACAGGGAGAGAAGGGAGAGTCTTCATAGCAACTCTGAGATTGCACCACCTGCTAAAGAGAGCAGAGATGGAAAAATGAGTGTCCAGCCCCATCCAGAGGCTCCCAGAATCCAGAGAGCCCCAGGTGGAGCAGGGAAAAATGGGAAGTGCAGGGGGAAAAATGGGAAATGCATGAAAAAAATGGGAAATGCATGAAAAAAAATGGGAAATGCAGAGGGGAAAAATGGGAAATGCACAAAAAAGAAAAAGGGAAATGCATAAAACATGAGAAATGCATGAAAAATGGGAAATGCAGGGAAGAAATGGGAAATGCATGAAAAAAAATGGGAAATGCAGAGGGGAAAAATGGGAAATGCACAAAACAAAAAGGGAAATGCATAAAAAATGAGAAATGCATGAAAAATGGGAAATGCAGGGGAGAAATGGGAAATGCATGAAAAATGGGAAATGCATGAAAAATGGGGAATGCATGAAAAAAAGGGAAATGCATAAAAAAATGGGAAATGCAGGAGAAAAATGAGAAATGCAGGGGAAAATGGGAAATGCACAAAAAATGGGAAATGCACAAAAAATGGGAAATGCATAAAAAATGGGAAATGCATGAAAAAATGGGGAATGCAGGGGAAAAAACGGGAAATGCACAAAAAAATGGGAAATGCAGAAAAAAAATGGGAAATGCAGGGAAGAAAATGGGAAATGCACAAAAAATGGGAAATGCATAAAAAATGGGAAATGCATGAAAAAAATGGGGAATGCAGGAAAGAAAATGGGAAATGTGGGGAAAAAATGGGAAATGCAGGGGAAGAAATAGGAAATGCAGGGGAAAATGAGAAATGCAGGGAAAAATGGGAAATGCAGGAAAAAAAAGGGAAATGCATGAAAAAAATGGGAGAGGGCAGGATTTTGTAGCTAAAAAAAAGAAATTTCAGCACCAAGAGGCTGCTTGGTGACAGCTCTGGGATTTATTTGAGATTCTGGGAGCGCAGCACGGCTCAGAAATTCTTTATCCCCAAACTTACCTGGTGTCAAATAATTTATAATTCCCAAAATTTCTAAGGAAAACCAAGGAAATGAAGCCCCACCTAAGTGTGGGTGAAACCAGAGCAGAGGGTTTTATTCTAAACTGTAAATTGATGAAATTGCTCTTGTTTTTAAGTTTAAAACTGAGTTTAACACCAAAAAAATCTGATTTTAACAATTTCTACCGGCAGAAAATTAATTAAGAGAATGAATTAATTAAGATGATTAATCCCAGTCCCAGCCAGGCAGCTCCCACATGGAAATCCCAAAGATTTCCCAGGAAAACTCTCCCTGAGCAGCTGCTTCAGCCCCGGGTTGGCTCCTGCAGGAAGCAGCAGAATTCATGGAATTCCCTGGATCCAAATCCCATGGGAATTCCATGGGAATCTGGAATGTGCTGGAACCCCGAGGAAAAGCTGGTGGACCAAAGTTTTGGGAATTTTAGGTGCAAGGCACAAAGGGAAGGGGGAATTCCACGGAATTCTGTGGGTTTGGGAAGAGCCAAGGGATGGATTCTTTCCTCTCCCAACGTGGCTCCTGCAGAGGTCCCAGCACTGGGAATCTGCTGGGTCCTCCCAGCTCAGGAATTCCAGGAAAATGTGGATTTCCATGGAATGGCATGGTTTGGGTGGGAAAGGACCTTAAATCCCATCCCATTCCATGGGCACCTCCCACCATTCCAGGATGCTCTAACCTCAATCCTTGGATATTTCCAAGGATTCCTCTGGGAATTCCTCACCATTCCAGGCAGGAATTTTCTCCTATTTCCCTTCATCCCAAGCTACCAGAGGCAGCAAATCCTAAAAGCAGATTTTAGGGAGCTCTGCCACCTCCAGCTGATGGGAAAATCCAGTGGGATTTGGGTCTAAACCGATTTTTGAGGGAAACAAACCCCCAGGTTGGCTCAGGAATCTCATCCCAAATAAAAGCTGGGAAATAAATCCCAGAGTTTCCTCTGCAGCAACAACAAATCTGCACCAAAATCCTTCCAAACAGGGCTGGGAAAGGAGGGGGAAAAGCAGAAAAACCGGGAGAGGAGTTTGGCTGCTCTGCTGCTGGATCTGGAACCTTCCAGAGGGACTGGGAATGGGATTTCCCACTGAGGAAGGGACTCCAAAGAAAAGAAGGAATCAGGGACAGCAGCTGAGTACAAAGTTACAGTCAGAACCCCCTCTCGTAATTAAATGTTAATTAAAAATTCAATGGTAATTAAAAATTCAACGGTAATTAAAAATTAAAGTGTTTTTTCTGAGAGCAGCCCCTCCAACATGGAAAATCCAAGGATCCAGCAGTGTTTGGAAGGCAAAGATTGGAATTCTCCTTGGAAATCCCAATTTTCACCTTCCAGGCCATGATCCTTTCTTACTTCTGTTGTTAATTACATTAATTAGCAGCGATGAAAACAATAATTAACATGAAACTAATAATCTCCAAGCCAGCCCTGTGAGGATCCTGGTGCCATCCTCGAAAATCTTGGAAAATTCCCCAAAATTCCCCCCCACCAAGAGGCAAATCCCACCCAAACCCCATCCCAGGATGCTCCAATCCTGGATTTTTCCAGGTGGAAAAATTCCCAGAGAACATCCCCAAGGTTTTCCCATCAAAAAATCCCATTCCTGGAAAAAACAAAGGATCAGGACAAGCAACACCAAGGAGCTGAGCAGGAAAGGGGAGGGAAAAAGGGAATAAATCACTCCTGGAAATGAAAGGAATGCAAATAATCCCTTAATTCCTAAAATCCATGGAAGCAGCAGCTGCTGGGATCAAGGAAATGCAGAATTTGATGCATCAAATGCATTCTGGAGCTGGGTTGAGTCCCAAGGCTGAGCTCTGGATTAAAATCTTTTTTAAAAAATCATCATTGCAACCAAAATTGTGCTCTCTGTGCTGGGCCTGGAGGAGCTTTTCCCAAAAAAAAAGTGGAAATTTCCCCAAAAAACCAAGGAAACTGGAGAATAGGAAATGTTTTTTTTTCCATTTCCAATTCTCCCACACTCAGAACTCGATTTTACTCCAACACCCCCCAAAAAAAACCCCAATTTCCCCTCTCCTTGCAGCAGCTCAGCGGGGAGGGAGGATTTTGGGGAGCTGAAGGATGGGAGGTGACAAAGTGAGGTCACCAAGGGGGTGACACCAATCCTTACCTGTGAGGGGCTGGCCCAGCTCTGGCTGCACTTTGCCCTTGGCTGCTCCTTCCAGGGGCAAAGAGCCTCGGTCCCCTTTGTAGAGTTTGGGTTTGAAAGGGGAATCTTTGTCCTTGCCCTTGGACCCTTTGGGTCTCCCCGCCTGCTTCTTCTTGGATTTGCCATCGCCCTTCACGCCCAGCAGCGGGTGCACCTCTGCAGAGGGGGGAAATTGGGGAAAAAAAGGGGAAATTGGGGTTTTGGG
>WBNO01018266.1:2208-43341 GCA_013400575.1 Peucedramus taeniatus
CCCGCCCGGCCGGGCACGGCGAGGCTCCGTGGGACCGAGGGCGGAGGGCGCAAATCCCGCGCACGGACGCGCAAACCGCGCGGGGGGCGCGCAGCTGCTCGCGCTCCTCTGCGGCCGCCGAAGGAGCCGGGACAAGACCCGGCGCTGTTGGGGGAGCATGGACCCCCCTCTCTTGGTGTGCAGCGACCCCGACCGCGGCTGCCCGGCTGGGGAACGGGGCCGGAGGCGGCTCCTACTGCCCGTAGGAGCGGGACGGGACGGGCCGTGCCCCCGCTCCAGGCTCGCCCTCTCGTCCCTCTCCGGGGATCTTCATCAATCACCCCTCCGGGGGTCTCATCCAGCTCCCCGTGATCCGTCCCAGAGCAGCGCAGCCGCTCCCGTCCCCTCGGGCACAGAAGGGGAACCCCCGGGGAAGTGCAGGATGTTTTTAGGGTCAGCGGCTGCGGGCTCTACGCCTCGAGGATGGATAAGCTTCAGCTCCGTTTTGTTCCCGAACCACGGGCTCAGTGAAGAGGAAGGATAAATATTGCCCGGGGCTCCAGCCCTGCGCGGCGGCAAAGCCAAGCAAGGACTCGCAAACCAGGAGTTATTTTCAAAGCAAACACCTCAAAGGCGCTCCCTGCGTGTAGGCAGGGACAGGGTTGGCTGTCGAAGGCTGGGGAAGATGCCATGGGATGCTCCCCTTGCCCAAATCCTCCTTCCCAGCGCACACCTGCAGACCGGGGGTAGTCTCAGGCTCCCCGGCCTCAGAGCTCTGCCCACCCCCCATTCTCCATTTCCCCAAAAGGGAGAGGGACCAGGTTGGCAACAGGCGGGAGGTGGAAAGGAGGGCTGGAGGGTGCTGAGGGCCTCCCCCTGGACATAACTCCCTGGCCAGCCCTCAGGTAGGAGCAGGGAGGCCCTGGAGCCGAGCCAGGCACAGGTTGCTGAGCTCTCCTCGATTAGGCTTGACCTCGCAGCAAGCTTTTCACAGCAGAGCCAGCCTGGGGGAGGCAGCCTGAGGCTCTTTCTCACTAAGCTCTGCTTTGTATTTCCACCGGCAGGAAGGAGTTAATTCTCCCCCCCCACTCCCGTTCACCCCCCAGGACAGATTTCACACTGTGTCCAGGTCAGCCAAAAAAGGGAGGAAACAAGAACAGCAGAATGATTAATTCTACCTGCTTTTCCCATGAGTGATCACCTGCTTTCGGGGTCATGAATAGCAGGTAGCTCTCTCAGTCTCCAGCTCTGAGAGGCTCATTTGTTTGGTGACAGCTGAGTGACAAGACCTGAAATCCGAGCCCTCAACTTTGCCTGATGTGTGGATAAAACCCTGGATGTTCCCTCAAACATTTCAGGAAATGAAAGTTGTAACGCGATCCCTTGTGCGCCCACATCTCCCCCAGCAACACACAAAAGCTCAAAGGAACCTTCTCGGATTAAATTCAGCCTGGAGAGGATGGAAGGAAAATGGAGAGCAGGCTGAGAAAGCTGGAACTGGCAGGCTTTTCTTCAGCACTTATTGGAAATGTCTGTCCAAAGCAGGGATTTAGAAAGGTCACCTCTACCGTAAGCGCTTCTTACTCCGTCGGAGTCAGACGAGCAGCCTGCTGCTCCCCAGCCCATCTCCACCTTTGGGACAGCCTGGGGAGGGCTGAGGGGTGCACTTAGATTCCCCAAGCAGGAAATTCAGTGAATAAAAGCAAATACCCAAGGAGAAAGCCAGCCCCCTGCTCGCTCCTGGTTTAATTTCCTGGGTCACGCTGAGCCAGCGCTGTCCTGTTCACAAACCACACATCTGCTCTGCCCTTCCTGCTGCCAGCTCCTGCCCACTCCCCTTCCCCCAGCCCCCCCAGGGCCAGGTAGAGTCCCACTCTCTGCCCCCTCAATCCTGGGCAAATCCTCCACAGAAGCTGCTGGTGAGGAGTGGATGCTCGCTCAGCCCGTGGATTTGAGTCCAACATTTCCAGGCCTGGCTCCCTAGAGCTTGCACATCCCCAGCTGCAATTCCAGGAGCCCGGAGCCAAGATGTGGCACATTTGTGCTGGGTGTCTTTGCAAACCAGGCCTGGACAGCCAGAAAGTCAGAGTTTCATTTTAAGCACACGGGTTTGGGAATGTCAGCAACTGGAATGAGTCCAGGTGTGTGGTACTGTCAGGATTAGGCCAAGGAATCCCAACCCCCCCTCTCCTGGGGAGGTGGTTTTATGGAGCTGCCTGTCACCAGGCAGCCAGTGGCTGCTTCTGCTGTTATCCAGCCTGAAGATAAAGTACTATTTAACAATTGTTTAACTATTCCTGAAGTGCTTCAGGATCTGCAGGATCTGTAAGAGAAACAGCACACGCCCCGAGATAACTCTTCACCTCTGAGCTTCTCCTTGCTCCTGCTTTTCTCCAGACTGCAGCTCACAATTGCTGCACAGGTGGAAAAGCTCTCTGTCTGCCCACCCAATGTGCTTTGCTGTCAGCAATTTTGCAACCAAGGAAGAGCTTGCTGTGGGGTGACACTGCTGGAGATTGGTCTCTGTAGGAGCATCTCTCAGGGCAGGTGCTGCAACCTGCCCTGTGTCATGAGCAGCAGCAGAACACAGAGCTTGCACATCCTGGCTGTGGCAATCCGTGCCCAGGGATGGGTTTTGCTCTTCCTGTTGGGGCTGAGGCTGTCAGGTTTCCTGAGGGTGCCAGGTGCTGTGTGGGGAGGGCAGAGGTGGCAGAGGCTGGATCTGCAGGAGCTTGGGGGCAGCGTACAGAGAAACCTGAGGCACTGCCATCTTTCCCAGCTGCATGTGGACACAGTTTTAAATATGGAAATGAGGGGAAATTTGCTTTAATCTTCAGGCAGAGAGAGGAAATCATCAGGGTCCCCAGAGATTTTTAGTGCTCATCCCAGCTTCAGCCTCATGCTTGCCTGGAAGGAGGGCACCAGGCTGAACCCCCATCCTGTGCCACCCTGTCTTTCCTTCCAGCTGGACTTTTCACCAAGTGCAGGAACACTCCCTCTCTCCCTGTGGTTTGTAGCATTCATCCACATCTCCTCAAGTTTTTAACAGAGGTTGAACTTTCCCTGAAGCATATAATCCCAATCCTAATAATGAGGTTAAAGAGGCAGATTTAGTTCAATTACGGTTTCCTGTTTTCATTTGTCCAGTGCCTTTGGACAGAGGGACTCCTTCTCATCCCTGTCTTAGCTCCTCATCCACAGCTCAGCTCTGCAGGGACAGGGATGCTCTGGTATCTGCTCAGGCTCAGATGAATTTCAGCTGTGGTAGAAAAGCTGTGGGAAATCCTCATGCCCGCATCTCAGGATGGAAGAAAGGGGAAAAACTCTTCTTTTTCTGACTTCAGGATGGAAAAGCTTTTAAGATAATAGCTGGAGCACGGATCAGCCCTGTTTTACAGGAGGGGAAACTGAGACCTGGGGAGATGACAGACCTGCTGAAGGTCAGAGCAAGGGCAGGTGATGGGGTGGGGAGGGTGGCTGGTGCTCTGCACTCCCACACTGCCTCCCTTTATAGTCCCCATAATAAGCCACCACATCTCATCATTATGTAACACAATATTCCTAATATGAGACAAAACCAATTGACTAAAAAACAATGCCAGATGAGGCTTGTGGCTAACACTCCCTGAAGAAATTGTCTCTTTTCTAAAACTGAATAAAAAACCCCGCACCAAAAAAAAAAAAAAAAAAAAAAAAAAAAAAAAAAAAAAAAAAAAAAAAAAACAAAAAAAAAAAAAAAAAAAAAAAAAAAAAAAAACCAAAAAACAAAAAAAAAACCACCAAGCAAATTAGAAACAATTGAAAAATGAAATCACATCTGCAAACTATCAGGGTGCTTCTGCTGAGCCCCAAAGGGAGCCTGTGTCCCCCCAGCCCTGCTCCCACTGCCCTGGTGTCACAGGGACCTGCAGCTCTGCCCATCAGGGCACAGGAGGGATTTTGTGGCAGTGCCAGGGGTGCTGGCAGACACAGCCTCTGTGCATGCTTCATTCAACAGAAGGGCAGCATCATCCTAGAGCAAATCAGAGATGTATTTAGGGAATTAAGGTCTTCCTAGTGTCCTGGAGCAGGCAGGGAAAAATGAAGAGAAAAAGTTCAAGAGGGAAAGAACTCCAGTTTTTAAACTGCTGTTCCCTTCCTGGGAGCCCTCCTAGGCTGGGCAGAGGCACTGGCACAAAGGAACTGCAGAACCTACCAGGAATCCTGCCAGGGGCTGCTTGGGTCTCCACAGCTGCCCTCCCAGCAGGGCTTTGCTGCAGGAGCAGCACCAAAGGGAGCAGGAGCTGGGAATGCTCATGGCACAGTTCTGTCCCCTGTTTGGTGGCTTCCAGCCCTGCTGGCAAACAGGAGCCCTGGGGCTTTACACCATTGGCCCTTCTCAGAGGATCTGGGATGGGATGCTCTGCCCTGCTCTGGTGAGTTCTGTTGGGTGAACAGTGGGGGAAGCCCATGGCTGGGACAGCTCAGGTTGGGACACACATCACTGCTGTCCTGTGGGAGGGGGAGAGGCTGAGCTCGAGCCTGGAGCAATTCCCCAGCCCTGGAAGTGTTCAGGGCCAGGCTGGATGGGGCTCTGAGCAACCTGCTCTCCTGGGAGGTGTCTGTGCCCATGGGATGGTCTTTAAAGTCCCTTCCAACCCAAACCATTCTATATTTCTGTGATTCTATGGATTTCTATTTTCAGAAGTGCCCCTTAAGGCAATTTCTCCAAAAGCCAAGGAGGAGCTTGCTGAGGAGGGGGGATTATTTCCTGGGAGGGACAGCACAGGGAAAGGATGGGGGATGCTGAAGCTGTGCTGTTCCCAGGAGACACAGAGCCTGCTGAAGTGGACAGACACACTCAGAGCAACAAGCTGGCCAAGAGGCTGATGCCACCTGGGGCTGCACCAGCTGTATCTGTTCCCCTTGTGTGCAGGAGCTGCTTCTGAGCCCTCCAAGTCCCAAGTGTGACTTGGACTGAGTTCAAAAAGCCCTCAGGAGGGCAAAGGCAAAGCAGGGCTTGGAGATGGGGAACTGCAGGAGGCTTGCTCAGAGACCCCCACCTCTGCTCTGCCTCTGAGCTCCCCCCCAGGCAGGGCTGGGCTGGAGGAGAGCTGTAGCCACGGGACTTTGGGGCTCTGCTGCTGGCCTGTGTGGCTTTCATCACCCCAGAGGAACTTGGCACTGGGGTGCTGGGGGGCAGTGGTGTGGCCAAAGCCTGTGATGGTCATGGTGAGGATGGTCAGCAGCTGGCCACCCCCACCACCCCACTCCAGTCTGCTCCCACTCAGGGCTGAATTCCAGCCTAGCTGGGAAGTTTAAGGATGGAGGGAAATACAGGTTAGGTATTAGGAAAAAGGTTTTCATGGAAAGAGTGATAAAGTTCTGAAATGGCCTGTTTGGGGAGGTGATGGAGTCACCACCCCTGGGTGTGTTTAACAAAGCCTGGATGTGGCACTGGGTGCCAGGGTTTAGTTGAGGTGTTGGGGCTGGGTTGGACTCCATGATCTTGGAGGTTTCTTCCAACCTGGTCATTCTGTGAATTCTGTGATTCTAGAGGAGAATCAAGCCCCTACATGGTGGTGACTTTCAGGGAGGTGTTTAGCACCTTGATCTGTGCTCACAGCACACCAAATGTCCAACCAGCTCATCACAGTGATCCCTTCTAGGTTATGGATGTGTCAAATTTGCTAATCTACCCTAGATAAGAAAAAGAGATGATGTTCCATGATCTGAGGGCACCAGTACAAGGGGGATTAATTAAAATCCTCTAAACCAGAAGGAAAAGAGGCAAAAGGAGCCAAATCTGTGAATGGGACTGAGACATAACACATTCCCCCAGCAAAGGGGAGTCCAAGGTGGACACCACAATGGCTCTGCAGCAGCTGCAGGGTTAACTTCAACCCTAAAACATTTCCTAAAGGACAAACCCTGATTTACATGGTGATTTTTTTTTAGTGCCATGCCCCAGCAACCTCCCAGAAACCCAGCACGGATGTCTCATGGGTGCACTGAGCCCTTGCCACTCCGTGCCCTCGGGCAGCACACGAGGGACTGTCCTGGCAGCAGAGCATCCCATGGCATGGGCTGGGACTGAGGATGAGCTGTCCTTGGATGCCCCGGCTCTGCACCCCCCGGGCTCCTCCGGATGACGTTTTGGAGGCTTGGCTTTGCTCGGGATGCCTCTGTGTCCTCATCCCCCGCTCTGCCGGGGTTCGCAGCCGCAGCGATTCGCCCGTGGCCTCCACGGAAACCGCACATCCTGCCCTGCAAGCGGAGCCCGGTGCCCACGCAGCTGCCAGACTTGAAAGAGGAGCTGGCAGGAGGGGAAGAGGCCAAAATGGGTGTGCCGAGGGAGGGGGGAATCACATCCATCCCAAACAGGGGCTCATCCCATCCTCCCACAGAGCAGGGCCATAGCGAGATAGGGAAAAACCCCAAAAAACCCAAAAAACCCCCTATTTACAAGAAATTTCTCAAGGGTCCGGGGGCTGAGGCCGTATTTAAATTGGACCTCCTGCCCAGTGATGCGTGAGGAAGGCTCGGGTGCTCAAACAATGAGCAGGGAAGGAAAGCTGAAATGATGGGCACCAGGAGAACCTGAAACCCGCGGTGGGGAAAACAAATAAATCCAGCTTTAAAGCAGAGCCTTCCCCATCCCGGCTGAGGCAATCTGTGCTTATGCAACCCTACCCGAGGGCTGCCTATCTCTGTGTACAATCTGCGCTGATAAGATTGTTCCCTGCTGAAAATCAAAACCGCAGGGATTCCAGGCGGCTCAGCCGGAGTCAGATTGTCCACCTGAACACCGGGGCACTTTCATGTGGAAAAATAATCGCGAGGTTATTTCGCTGAAATAAGGAGAGGGGGGAGAGAGAGGTTCTCGGTGGGTGCTGGATGTGTGCGGCAGGGCGGGGATGCCAGCCAAGGCCACCACCCCAGGGGCGAGGTGTCCCCAAGGCGTGACAATTGTTGCCCGAAGCAATCGTAGAAAAAGCAATGGGCTCTTGTCCAAACCTCGCTGGTTTTTAGTGAGAACAGCTTGGGTTTTTTTAGGGTGCGGGGAGTTGCAGTTGGCAGCTCTGGTGTGATAAACCCTCGAATAAGAGTGACAGTGGAAGCAGCCATTGACACTTTTAAGGTTTTTTTGGGGTGGAGAAGCACATGATTAATGCCTGCACTGAGTGGGAGATAGAACACATAAACATCTCCTATACATATACATGTACATAGAGAGATAAACGCACCTGATAGAGCCACTGAGAAGAGCAACTCACCTGATAAGCCATTCCCAGGAGCAAGATGTGCAGGATTAGATCCTTGTTCGCAGTTAAAAAGTCGGTAGTGGCGGGTTTTGTCTCTATTGTAGGTCTAAAAGCCGTGTTTTGGGGCATGTGCCTCAGCGCCCGGCTGATTAGATCCCACTGCTCTGAACGTCAGTCCTTATCTCAAGGAAAAAAAATGTTATTTGGGAAAAGTGGCAGCAAGGGATTGCTTGGATTGCTGGAAAGGGAGCCTCCTTTCTCTCAGAGGGGAGTGGGATGCTGGAATCCTGTACCCTGAAGCAGAAGCAGGACAATACCTGACCACCTGAAAGAGCATTTGTGGTTATTTTATGCATTTAGCACCATGTACTGACTGTTCACAAGTTTAAATGCTGCTGAGTGAATATATACAGCAGAAATGTCAGCTGGGGGAGGTGGATGAGACAGGATGGGGAGCTGGGCTCCCAAGCCCTTGCCAAGTTCCTCCACCAAGGCCAATTTTCCTGATGAGAAGCAGTTCCAGGTGCTGTGTGCACTCCTATGACTCCTGCTCAGTTGCTGCAGCTTCACAATTGGCATTTTCCAGGGGAATTTGTGGCTGATTTTCTGTCCCTCCCTGCTGCAGGAAAAACCATGTGAGCCAGGAGGGGAGCTGCACATGTGGTATTATCACCTCAACAGACAGACTTGGCTAAAAATGAATAAGAGCCAGTGCTCCCCCTGCTCTCCTCATCCCTCAGCTCCCTCCAGTTACAGCAATCCTGCTATAGAGGAGAGATCTGTGTAAAGCTGTGCTTGCAGATGGAATATATCCCTTTAATCTTGCAGAGGTGCCTGTTCCCAGGGCCACTGCCAGCCCAGGAAAGGCTGCCTGTGCCCACAGACACACACAAACACACACTCACAGGTTTTTGGTGACTGATGAGAAACCAAACCCCCCAGTCCTGCCCATGGGCAGCGTGTCCAGCAGTCCTCCTCCAGGGCTTGGTGTTCCTGGCAAAGCTCATGTGAAATGAAAATGCCTGTAATTTTCTGAAATTCCTTAATCCTGCTTATTTTCTCCCTTTCCCTGAGAGATCAGAAGCCACAGTGGTCTCCTCGAGCCCACCCACTAATTACAAGACATGAGCTCAACCCACTGCTGGCCAGAAACAACATCCCAGGACCAAACAGCAGCAACCAGCTCTGAGCCCTTGCAGAAAACTGCCTGGGACTCTGCCACCACGGGCTTGGCAATGGCACACCAGCCAGATCACAGCAAGGAAGAAGGAAAACATCCCATTTTCCTTCCTCCCCCAGTAATCCTGCCTTTCCTAGAGCCCCTGACTGGCTGCTCCAATGTCTGTGTCCCACTTGTCTGCCTCACCCCACGATGATCCTTTAGGTCTTGATCTATTTGGCTGCCAATTTTTTTTCACAATTTTGATTCATTTGTCTTTTCAATTTGCTTGGAAAGGTCAAGCCCTTCAGCAGTGCTGGGGAGAATGGGGGTTTCCAGCAGGAGGGTGGCATCTAGCAGAAAAAAATCCTCTCCCTGGAGAAATTAGATGAGACAGAGCCCCGAGGAAGCCGGGCTAAAAATAAAGCCTGAACTCACAGAGGAGTTACAGGATGGGAACAGAGGCTATGGTGCATCCCTGGTTTTATTCTTAGCAGGCACAACTGGAGAGATGGGTATAAATTTACTGGCATAAATCAGTACAGTTAATGGAAGGATGTTGGGTTTTCTTTAAATGCTGTGCTCACTTTCACTGTTTTACAGCAAATCAGGTTCTTTGCCTAAATCCCCCAGGTTTGCAGTGCCTTGTGATTGTACTTTATCCAGGCTACCTTGATTTCATGGACTGCTTCTCTCCTCCTGCTTTCCCTGTGCACAAGCAACAGGCAGTTCAGCCTCCTGCATCCCAAAAGCCAGAGCTGCCAGAGTGAGGAGGAGGCTTCTCTGCTCCAGGTCTTATCCCTACACCAAAACCTCACCGTGCACAGGATTCCCCTGGACACCCTGCTCTGGCACGGCTTAGAAATAACTTCCCAAATTCCACTGCTTGGTGGGGAAGGGGGGTGGGGTCCCAGCTGGGGGATGTGGCAGGGAGGCTCCTGTGCCTGAGAGCTGACCTGGGAGCTGGGAGTGCAGGAGTGGGAATGCAGGAGTGGGAATTCAGGAGTGGGAATGAAGGAGTGGGAATGAAGGAGTGGGAATGAAGGAGTGGGAATGAAGGAGTGGGAATGAAGGAGGGGGAATGANAGAATGCAGGAGTGGGGGTTTAAGAGTGGGAGTGCAGGAGTGGGAGAGGAAGAGTGGGAATGCAGGAGTGGGAATGCAGGAGTGGGAATGAAGGAGTGGGAATGCAGGAGTGGGAGTGTGAGAGAGGGAATTCAGGAGTGGGAATGCAGGAGGGGGAATGCAGGAGTGAGAATGCAGGAGTGGGAATGAAGGAGTAGGAATTCAGGAGTGGGAATGTGAGAGAGGGAATTCAGGAGTGGGAATGCAGGAGGGGGAATGCAGGAGTGAGAATGCAGGAGTGGGAATGAAGGAGTGGGAATGCAGGAGTGGGAGTGTGAGAGAGGGAATTCAGGAGTGGGAACACAGGAGTGGGAGTGCAGGAGTGGGAATGCAGGAGTGGGAATTCAGGAGTGGGAGTGCAGGAGTGGGAATTCAGGAGTGGGAATTCAGGAGTGGGAATGAGAGAGTGGGAATGCAGGAGTGGGAATGCAGGAGTGGGAATGCAGGAGTGGGAATGCAGGAGTGGGAATGCAGGAGTGGGAATGCAGGAGTGGGAATGCAGGAGTGGGAATGCAGGAGTGGGAATGCAGGAGTGGGAATGCAGGAGTGGGAATGCAGGAGTGGGAATGCAGGAGTGGGAATGCAGGAGTGGGAATGCAGGAGTGGGAATGCAGGAGTGGGAATGCAGGAGTGGGAATGCAGGAGTGGGAATGCAGGAGTGGGAATGCAGGAGTGGGAATGCAGGAGTGGGAATGCAGGAGTGGGAATGCAGGAGTGGGAATGCAGGAGTGGGAATGCAGGAGTGGGAATGCAGGAGTGGGAATGCAGGAGTGGGAATGCAGGAGTGGGAATGCAGGAGTGGGAATGCAGGAGTGGGAATGCAGGAGTGGGAATGCAGGAGTGGGAATGCAGGAGTGGGAATGCAGGAGTGGGAATGCAGGAGTGGGAATGCAGGAGTGGGAATGCGAGAGTGGGAATGCAGGAGTGGGAATGAGAGAGTGGGAATGCAGGAGTGGGAATGCAGGAATTCCGCGGTGTGACGGCAGGAACGGGAACGGGACAGGCAGCGCAGGGTCGGGGCGGGCGCAGCTCGTTCCTGGGGCTGCAGTGCCACCTGCTGTCACCGCCGGCTCCCGGGCACATCCCTGCGAGCGACACGCCGGGGACACGCCGGGGACACGCCGGGGACACGCCGGGGACACGCCGGGGACACGCCAGGTCTCTGCCTGCCCGGTGCTTGAAGAAATGGAGTTAAGCAGGAGAACGGCAGCGGGGAAAAGGCAGCGCTGGGTCCCAGGGGTGGAGCGAGATGAGCCCGAGGGGCTCCGAGGGCACAGGGACATCCCCTGGCCCAGCACCCCAGGTGGAAAAAGCACCCGCAGGAATGATCTCTTGTCTCCCTCTGGATTGCCAGACGTGATCTTTTCCTTCCTTCTTTGCTTAAATGTGTCCTTCAGGAGCTTTACATCCCTTCTTGCTGGCTCTGGGAAAAGCCTGGAATTTCCCCCGGGTCCATGTGGGGTGGCTCAGTCCCACCTCTCCAATTCAAGCTCTTAGCCTAAAAATCGAAGTGGCCCTTCCTGGGTCACCCATGATCAAAAGATTGGCGATTTAGATTGAATGTTAGAAAGAAATTCTTTACTGAGGATGGTGAGGCCCTGGCACAGGTTGTCTGGAGAAGCTGTGGATGTCCCACTCCTGGAAATGCTCAAGGCTGGGTTGGATGGGGCTTGGAGCAACCCGGGACAGTGGAAGGTGTCCCTGCCCATGGCAGGGGGTGGAACTGGATGATCTTTAAGGTCCCTCCCAACCCAAACCCTTCTGTGATTCTATAATCATTACTGTGAACCTCTCAATGAGAAAGTTTGTGCCCTGCAGAAAAGCCCAAAAGAGCTTCCATTGCCTCCATTTATGTTGAAAAAAGGGTAGAAACCTAAAGAAAAAATTAAAACAAAAGAAAAAAATATTGAAAATAATTTAAAGGAGCAGGGATATCCTAGTTGCTAAAAAATTAAGCATTAGGGGAAAAAAAAAATGCTCACGAAAGCCAGATCCAGACTGGCTGGGCAGCTTTCAGAAACAACAACAATTAAGTTTGGAGGAAACCAGATACTCACCATGAAAATTTGCAATTCTTTGTTGAACAAATGTTTCCATGGAAAGGCTCTGTTTACCCTTCACTTGTCCTGTCAGCTCCTGAGCTGGGATGCTGTGCAGCTGGGCAGGCAATGCCCAGAGGACCCAGCAGATCTGGGGCACAGCACCGAGCCCACGTTTGCCTTTTTATTCTTCTACCTGTGTGGGTTAGTGCATGGAAGGCATTAATTCCTCACAGGCAGCCCAGTTTTAGGAAGGAGGGCTGCCAGGGGCTGGTCCCTGAGCAGGGAGCAGCTGCAGCAGGGTATGGCCAGAGGCTGGGATGGGCAGGGCCCACTGCAGGAGCCTGCTGGGGATTTTAGGAGAAACCTGGAAAAGCTCACCACATCCAGCCTTGGTGTCCAGAAGCGTGTGGACAAAACCATGAGACTTTTAGAAGTAAAAAGATTTGACTCACACCCAAATGATCCAATTTCTTTTTTTTTTTTTCTTTTTTTTTTCTTTTTTTCTCAGCAAAAGCAGAGTCTATCAGCACATTTCCAGCAGTGCCTGCAATCCCATCCCAGGATCCAGGCAGGAATCTGCCAGGTGCAGCTTTCAGAGCCAGGGAGAGGCTGCATCCCAAACCCTGCACTTGGACCAGGACAAAACGAAACAGGGAAAGTAAAAACAGGGGGAAACTTGGCTGTGGCTGCTCCTTTCACCTTCATGGGAAACCAGGAAATCCCTCTTGCTGCCTTGGATGGGCTGAGACCCTGGCAGGGGGCTCAGAGAGCTTGGAATGGAGCCAAAGATCCCTCTGCNNTCTTGGTGATGTTGGCACTTGGGGATTGGTTTAAAGTAGAATTTCACTGTCTAACATAGGTGATGGGTATTGGAAATAATAATAATAATAACTGTAAATAATGTCTGTGTAGTTTATAGTATAAAAAGACAACACAGACCCGGGGGTGGGCAGTGTGCCTTGGGCTGAGCTGCTGAGAGCATCTGGGCTGGGCAGGGAGAACATGGTATAGATAAGAAATAATAAACAACCTTGAGAACGAAGGCAAAGCGACTCTGACTCTTTCTTTGACCATCTGGCTGTGAAAAGGACTCTCGAGAAATTCCCAAGCAAGGGGAATCCCGGGACACCTTGAGCTGGGTCTTAAGAAGCCCACGGAGAGGGAATGGTTTGCTCTCTGCTGTGTTGGGTCCTGGGGAGTGGGAAAGGAGCCAGGGAGAGAGGGGATCCTGGAAAGCCGCCCGTGCCCTGTGCCAGCTGCCAGAGGTGGGGAGCAGGGGGGTCATGCAGGGGCTCCCCCCTCCCCTGCTGCTGGGGAGGGGTGGCCTGGGAGGAGCCCGGGTGTTGCTGCCCTGCTGGGCACAACTGCATCCCCACCAAACCACTAAAAACCTGTTTGCTGGTTCCCATTCCTTGCACCCCCCAGGCTCAGGTCATACAAAACCAGAAGGGGAAAAGGTTTTATTATTTTTTCTTATTTTCTTTTTTTCCTCTTTTTCCCTTTTTTCTTTTTTTTTTATTTTTTATTTTTTTTTCTTTTTTATTTTTTCCCTTTTTCCATTTTTTTCTTTTTTCCTTTTTCCTCTTTTTCTTTTTTCCGTTTTTTCTTATTTTCTTTTTTCTTATTTTCTCTTTTCATTTTTTTCTTTTTTCTTTTTTTCTTTTTTTTTTCCCCCAAGGAATTAACTTGCAGAGGGAAGGCTGTGCAGGACAGACTCTGAGCTTGGCTGTCCCAGCTGGGACACCCACTCATTGATGATTTGGATGCCCCATTGCTGCACAGAAAGGAGTTTTGGGGCCTTCACTGCCCTTTGAACATCTGAGTCTTAGGGCTGGTGCATCACATGCTGCTCTTGGCTGCATCCCTCTCTTCCTTGTCCAGCTGCTGTTCCCCCTGGATTGCTGGGAACCCTTTCCTCCTTCTCCACAGCCCAGTGCCCTCAGCACTCCTGCTGGGGACTGTCCCTTGCTCTGTGCAGCTCCAGCTCTGCTTCCAGCAGGAGCCTTTCCCCAGCAGCTGCACCATTGTCACTGATGGGGCTGTGCTGACAAACACCAGCCAGTCCCTGGTGGGGACATGCCTCAATCCTCCCCCCTCATGCTCCAGTGTGTGTTTGGGACTCATCTGTCATTCAGGCTCTGTCTGCTCCTCTCCCCTGCCTCTCCTTTTCCCCTGGAGGTGCTGAGTGTCTCTTCAGTGTGCCCAGCTCCAGCATTTCATCTCAACAGGCCAAGCATTCACTCTGTGCCAAACTGGCAGCCTGCTCACTTTCCTGGCACGTGGCCTCCTTGGCTTTCCATCCTGACTGATTTCTTTTAATTTCATGGTTTTATTTTTCCTCATCTTTAAAATTCACCATTGGTTTTGATTAGGTGGCTGTGGACTTGCAGCCCTTGGGCTTCCAAGAGCAGGAAAGGGGAGATCTGACCTGGTGGGTCTGGGGGCAGCAGTGCCTCAACCCAACTTGTCTTGCCTTTGGGAGAGGGGATCTGCTCTGAGCCAGGGGCTGAGAGGTGGCCAAGGGGTTTTATTTTATTCCAGCATGCTCCCAGACTCCCTGCAGCTCCTGGGTCCCTCCATGGAAATGTCACCTGGAGGAGGTGCCAGGGTGAGGAGAGCATTGGTGGCAGAGAAAGAAGCTGGGGGCAAATTCCCAGCCCTAAGAACAGGAATAATGGGGGCAACCACAAAGGAAAAAAAAAAGTCTGAATTGTGAAGGAAGTTGCTCATGCAGAGGAGCCCTGTGGTCAGCTTGGAGAGCAGAGGTCAGTCCCTGCCTGCCTGTGGCTTCTCAGGGGGAGAGTTAGATCCACCTCTGCTGGCCCCTGCCTATCTCCTGTTCTGGTTTGAGAAGCAAGACCAGCGGGACACCCCAAATCAGAAATACAATTTATTAGGAAAAGGGAAAATAAAACAAAAAGGAAACAAAATACATGCAATAAGAGAACCACTGACAAAGAATACAACCTGACACCCTGTTGGTCAGGGTGCTGGCAGCAGTCTGCTTGCAATGGTGGCTGCTCCTCCTGGAGTATCAGCTATGGCTCTGTTGAAGCAGAGTGGTTCTGGAGAAGAAGTCCAACAATGGATGGGCCTGCTCCTCTCTGGCAGTCCAGTGGAGAAGGCTGTCTGGTATTCCAATCCTCAGGTTTTTTTATCCAGATAGAGAGGTTTGGCTCCTCCCCCTGGCTGGAGCATTTCCCAATGGGATTAAAGAAGCTTATCAGTGGTATTCAAATGACCCATTAGCAGAAGACTTATCCTGGTCCTGGAAGAGATAAGGAAAACTGCTCTTTGATGGTTTCTTATCAGCTGGCTTATCAACAGAAGATCCCCCATCCCAGTTCTAACAGATGGTAATAGAATACACTTGGTTATATCTTGCTCTGCAACCCATGACACCTCCAAACTGCTGAGGGTCTGTGAACCCTGTGCTCCCTGTCCACCTGGGACAGCCAAGTGCAGAGTCTGTCCTGCACAGCCTTCCCTCTGTGAGCCAATTCCTTGGAGAAAAAATAGAAAAACCCCATTTTTTTTCCCCTACTGATTTTATATGACCTGGGCTTGGGGGATTCAGGGAATGGGAACCAACAAATAGGTTTTTAGTGGTTTGGTTTTCAGTGTTTCACCTCTGGATATAGATGTTGGAGCAAGTGAATGGCTCTGGGTGCACAGGATTTGCAGAGCCTTATTGGGGCAGTCCCCAGGATAACCAGGGTTCACTCCCTGGAAGGACATCATTGATTTGGGGTCTCCAGGAGACACATCTTCTCCCCCCAGTCCTTATCAGATGTGGCCCCTGACTGACAGTGACCACAGGCCAGCACAGAGGCAGCTTGGAGGGATGAACAACTTCTGCTGGGAGCTGAGGAGGGTTTTGGGTGGGACATCTGTTCCCAGGATAGCATCTCCATCAAACACTTTTGCCCCCAGGGGAGATGTGGCAGGGTTGAAGAGCAGCCTGCTGTCACCACTGCCACCCAAACAGCTCCTGGGAGCCCCAGCCTGCACCCTCCATCCTCCCCCACATCAGGGAGAGAAGGCAGCGAGAGGAGAACCTGGCTCTGCCCCAGGGCTGAGCCCCTCAAACCCTACATGCTTTGCCAGGCCCCAAAATATCCCAGCCCCTCCACCCTGCTGCTGTTCTTTCATTTTATTTTTAGATCTGTTGCTCCTGTTAGCTCTTTTCTATTTGTTTTTGCTTCTTATTATTCCTGGCTCCCCTCGGTGTTTTGCTTTCCCTCCTCAGCCCTCATCCGGATGTTTATTCTCACTGCTTGTTTTTCTGCCTTCCCGAGGTTCCTCCTGGCTGTAGCTGGGCAGAGGTCTGTGTTTGGCCTGGGCAAGGGCTCTCACATAGCTGGGCTGGGGCCAGACCATCATCTGGAGACCCCAGCCTGGTCCAGGAGGGGGGAAGCCTTGGGCACTGTGCTTGCTCTGAGTAGGAGCGTGGCTGGTGCAGGAACGTGGCAGCTCCTGTAGCAGAAGAGCTGGCAGCAGGGTGAAGGAAGTGGGGAAAAAAGGAGTTATCCCAACTCTAAGGAACTCCAGGGGTCAACAGTGTTGTACCCAAGGTGACAGGAAGGATCTCCAGCAGCCCTGGGAGCTGCCTCACCCACGTGTCCACATCACCTCCTTGCCAAGTGTGGTTGTGCCTTGAAAACCAGGCTGGGCCAGTCAGTGCCTCTGCCTACTAAAACCCAAAAAGTTTTCCTTTTGAGGATAAATACACCCAAATCTGGCTCTGTTCCTTCCATGCTCACCATGGATGTTTCTGTGCATCTTCTCTCTGCTCACTCAGAAGTGATTTTCAAGCTTTTTTTTGGGGCTCCAGCTGAGGCACATCCCCATGAGGCAGGTGGAAGGAGATGTGACTTCTACAGGCTGAGAACACATCAGTGACTGAGGTCTATCACTGCCCCCCATTTGGGGGGTGTTTTTGAGCAAAGAGTGGGTGCTAAATGCACATTTCCTGTGGGAATGAGGTTTTGCCCTCAGTACTGCCAGTGGGGTTACAATAATCCCTCCACCTCTGGCTTTTGCTTTATTTTCTGTCTCACTGGGAGGAAAAGTGATGCAGTCTGAAAAAGGCACTGCAATATCTCACATCAAAGAGCCATGGTGGCTCTGGGTATTTTATTGCTGAATTGCAGATAAACAGAGCACACACTGCATTTGCTGCCAGCAGTGTCCTGGATTCCCTTGGTAAATTATTTATTCCAGTGCGAGGGCACAGATTTTTATGTATTTTATGTTTTTGGTGATCCTCTATGTTCCTCTTTCCATCCTTTCTGATAGAGAGGTGACCAGAGCCACATGGCCATGGGGCAAGGAAGATCCCAGCAAGGAGACACTCACAGCTGGAGGATGGGATGAGGACATTCTCTGATCTGTAGGTATTTATTTGAAGAATAACTCAGTCATGAGACCAATGCAATAATCTGGAGCAGCCTTCCACAGTTTTGGTAGAGTTACAGTGAAATTTGCATCTGAGACATTAAAGGGCTGGTCTGGAACTCTGCACATGGGCACAGGGACTTTTTATTGCTCCACTTCAAAGAGGTTCAATAACAGGAATGAGTGTTCAGGTAGGGAAAAGTTCTTTCTTTCCATGTGCAAAAGCGTGCCAGAGGACACACAGGCATCCCTGCACACACAGAGTTACAGGGCTCTGGAGAGAGTTAAAACAGAGCAGGCTGAGGAGTTTGCATCAAAAATAGTATTATTTTTGGAAGGAAAACCCAGCTGACACAATGGCCTGAGCTGTCAGGATCTTTTAGTTTGGTGTGGCGGGGGGGGAGAGGGGGAGAAATCAAAATGAAAAGCAGTCAGTTGGCTGAAAGGAACAAAAACATGGCAATTTTTGATCAGCTTGAGGCCAAAGCCTGCAGGGCTTCATGAGAGGTGGAGTCTGGGTGCTGTGGACATCAGCTCCAGGTCCCATCTCTGGGCACTCTGAGCAGCCACCTAGGACCATGGCCAGGGATGGGAGCCCCATCCCAGGGCTGGTGGGACATGGTGCTCCCCAGTGGGTCTGTCCCCAAGGGCTGGGGCTCCTGAGGGACACATCCAGCCTCAGTTTGATTCAGCAGAAGAAATGTAAATGTTTCACTACACGGGCACTGAGTCCTGTCCCTTCTGCAACAAAACTTGGCAACAAATCTGAGCTTTCTGCATGTGTGGGGTTTTTTTTTCTGGATTTTTGATTCTACAGGCAGAGCTGATTCTTCGTAGCTTGCTTGCTGCTTAGGGTGAAAGCAAGTGTTAGAAAAGCATGGGAAACATTTCATTCATGTTTTAACCTGGGGAAATTTGGATCTTCTGCATTCAGAAAAAGCCTTCTCTAGGAAATCACACACAGTGCGGGACATCTCTGGCAGCGTGCTCACAGACATCCTTCCCTGTCCTTCCTCAGGACAAAAAACCCTCATTTATCTGATTCCCTGGTTTCTCTGCATCCTTTTGGACCCCATGGCATAGGGGCACACATGCACATGCAGATGTCCATCCCAGGCACCTGAATTTTCCCTTATTCCCAGGTGGGAATGCATTGACTGCCATCACTCATAGCAACTGAGGGCTGCAAAGATACGGCCACACCTGCACAGGACCATCTCTGGAAGTCTTATGTTTTTTGTTCTAATATTTTCCTCCTCTGGTTTCCAACTCACCACTGTGGAGTTCAGTCCCTCAAAGGGCATTCCTGCATGCTGGCTCCATGGACACTTCGATCCAAACAGGCCCCTCCATGGCTGCTTCCCATCCTTAAGCAAGACCCACACGTGTCTGTAGATGTTCCATGAACTTTTCATGTCCTGCCTGCTCAGGAGAGAGAGAGAGAGCCAGGACAGGCCTGAGGGCAGAGCCAGCCTCTCCTCCCAGGGTATTTCACCAAATGGAAATAAAGGAAGCAATTCCAGGAGCCCTGTGCCAGCCGTGCTTGCAGAGGCTGGGGAAGCAACAGTGAAGGTTCTGTCTCTTCCTGCAGGCACAGTGGGGCTCTGATCTGGTGAGGAGCATGGAGGCAGTGCCAGAATCCTTGGAAAAATATTCAAATGAAGTCTCAAAGAGGTGTGATGGTGCTGGAAATGGGCATAGCAGCCTGTCCTGTTTGGCTCAGCTCCACACTTTGCTTTTGACCCCTGTTAATTGTAAAAAGAAATAAAATTAGTCCTTATTGGCCCATTCCATCTCATGGCATCCCCTGCCCCTTTAAACATCCCCCCATTTTCTCTTCCATCATGAACTCTTTGTTGAGATCCGGGGATCCTTCACACCCTGTCGGGCCGGTTTTACCTGGACAACCATTTCTGGAAAGCTGGGACTGGAGCTATTTCCTGCCAATTTTCCAACAGGAAACCGGAGCCAAACCACTGGCTCATGCTGTGCTCTGGATCCAAAGCCGTGCAAAGCCCCTGCTACCTGCCCCAGCTCCAGCCCAGGGATGCAGAGCTGGGTGAGCCTTACCTGGGAGGCCCCTGCGGGGATGGCGCTGTCGCAGAAGGGGACGGAGATCAGATCTGGCTGTGACAGGCAGCTCTGCGGGTGTCGGGGCTGTGTCCCTGGAGTTTTGTGAGCCCGGGGAGCTCAGCCCAGCGCTCTCCTCTCCCCGCTGCCGGGAACCGCAGCGTCCTTCGCTGGCCGCGGGCAAAGGATTCCAATTACCGGGGTTTTGGCCAGCCCGGGAGGCAGCAGCGGCCCCGCTGAGCTACCTCGGGGATGGAGCTGGAGCTTCGGGCATTCCTCAGGCTGCGACGTGTCCGGGGGGCTGCTGGGATCTGCTCCCAGCACAGGGTACAAACGTGCAGGGCAGGAGCAGCGGCTGGAGCTGCCGGGGCCGGGCAGGGCAGCGAGGTTGGCGCATCCCACACCGCGGCCGGAAAGATTCCCTCCATGGCTTCCCGGCCAGGAGACCTCGGCTGTGCTGGGGAGGGTGGGATCTGCTGCAGCAGGGGAAGGGCCGGTGCTGGTGGGGCAGGATGTGACCAGGCTGGTGGCACAGCGCCGACCAGGTGGCAGCGACCGCGCCGAGGAGCTGCGGAGGTGACGCCCAGCCCGGAGCGGTGTGACAGAGACTCTCCAGCAGATGTTGTTTCAATGAACTGTTCTTGTCCCTTTCTGTAGGTATACACGTTTTTGGAAAGCCTGTTTTCCCGGGATGGAACGGTGCTCGGGTTAAAGAGGGAGGAGTCACGGAGATGTCAGCACAGAGCTGGCCACGGTCACACCTGATGCCACCTAAACCTTGGGGTGACAGCTTTGCCTGGAGCCCATTTGCAACCATCCAGCAGCAGCCACAGCACCGGCTGAAACGCAGACTTGCTCCCACGTTTTCTCGTTCCCATTGGCCTGCCGAGGCTCGGGGACAGACTGGTGCAGACTGGTGTGGTGTCACAGACCCGTGTGCCACATTCCCCCTGTGCAGGGCACAGGGGAGGGGTCGGTCACACTTTAATTCCCCTGCAGGGGAGCATTGACACCCTCGGGCACAGCCACCACCTCCCAGCACCTATGGAGGGAACAGCTGCTCTGCTTTTCTGCTGTATAAATGACACAGGAGGGACAAATCACAATTCCCTGTATCTCTGACAAATCCTTCTCTGACAGATGAGCTCTGACCTACTTTGTAGTGGAGCCAGATGTTTAAATTTATGAATGCAGACGTATTTCCCTCAGACCTGGGAAGGAATGTTGTATTGCTGCCCATCTATGCAGCCTCTTGGGCAGAGGAGCTGGATTTCACGGGAAAATACCATTTGTGGTTCAACCCTAAAGGTTTTTAAAGGAAAGGAAAACATGAGCTCATGCCATGCCTTTTCAAAGGCAATCCCAATGGTACAAACCAAGGAATGTTCAAGTGATAACATTTATATCAAGCTGAAAACTGCTGCTAGGAAAGAATTCCTAACCTGACTTTTCAGAGGGTCACATTTTCACAGCTTTTGTCTTGGCATTGGTTACGACTGCTTCCCTGGAGTTTCACACTTGTTGGTATCCAAACAGAAGTTTTATGGTACAGGACACAATTTAGGAAATATTTCCTCATTCTCTCAATAAATCCCTTTTTCCACCATGCAAATGGCAGAGTAGCATCCCTGGGACCCCCCTCCCAAAGCAGTGGTGGAAAACAAAAACTATTTTGCTGCTGACCTCCTATGTGAGTTTTACTCCTTCAAAGCACCCAGGTGGCCATACAAGTTTGCAAGAGCACCTTGAAAGTGCCAATATCCTGAAATATGACCTGGATATGAATCCCACTGACTGTATTTGATGTGGGTACCTGATTTAGGGTCATTTAATTTGCAGCTTTTACTGTTTTAGAAGTTATTGTGATTTCTAAACTGTAAACCAGTTTAGAACCAACATAAAGCAAAGGCAAATTTAAATGCAGAATAACACACCAAGATACATAATATTTCTATTTATTTTCAGTTTTTAGAGTACTTGTTCATTGCCCACAGTTCCCAAATTAAAACAACATAAAAATGCTTGGATTGGGTATCAGAAGATATTGATAGGGGCTGAAATCAGGGTATATAGGGTTAAAGGAAGGTATTCAGAAAGATTTAAGGCACAGATTGTGGAAATTTTGTGTTCTGTGGGATGCCTGATGCTGTGTGATGCCAGGGAAGGGCTCTGCCTGTGTTTCAGAGAAGATCCACTCAGGCCCTAATTCATCTGTCAGATTAGCCAAAAGCTTTTCCTGCTGGAGGCAGGGAAGCAGGAGCCTGGTGAGCCAAGAGTAGAGGAAAATTCTTGACTTTGCTGTTGTCCAGATTCAATGTGAGGAAGGAGTTCCCTCTGGCATCCTCCAATAAATCCCTGAGCCTGCAGCCTGTAGCCTGCTGGCAAGGATGCTCTCCTGGGAGGGATGCATTTGGAGTTCTTACAGCAGCAGTGGATGGGCCATGCACAGATCCTCTTTTCTGGGTGTTTTTTTATGAACACAAAACACCTGTAAGTCAATTTAATAAGGAACTTGATCCTGTCCAGGTGTTAAAATGCCAAGGGCACATCTGGAGACACAAGAATCACTTGGTTACCCCTTTCCTTGGGAGAAGACTTGTCCAGTGCAGGCTTGGCCAGCAGTGCAATCATGGAGGATTTTCTGTTCCAGCCAGTGTGGGCAGGAACTTTCACCTTTCTGGCTGGCTGGCTGCTGAGCTGGCATGAATTTGCCCTGCAGTTTTGGGTTTACACACCAAGAGCTTGTCCAAGGCTCGCTCCACCTCTCTCCATCCCTCTGAGAGCAGCTGCTTTTCTTGCTGCTCCTCTTTCCACAGGAGGATGGAGCACAAGCCAGAGCAGGCACTCACATGCCCAACAGCTGATCTGTTTTCCCCTGCCTGGATCATTTGATGTGACACAAGGCTCAGGATCCTCCTGTCACCTCTTGTCACTGCTGTGGTGACAACACAAGTGACACTGGCTGCCAGGAGATGCCTGGGCTGCCCTGACACAGAAGGATCCTCATCCCTCCAGAGCAGCTTTTCTGGGCATACCTGAGCCTCAGTGAGATCAGCTGCACCCAGCCTCACCCCAAAATATTCCCCAGCCACCTGCACTCCAATGGAGTCTTCACTTCTCTCTTGCCAGGGTCAGGATTAAATGCTTGAGTTGGTATTTCTTGTTGGGACTCAGATGTTCATTAGTTCTTATCTCTGTCCCAGTCTCACAAGCTGTGAGTTCTACAGCACTTCACTCTAACAAACTAAAAATGGAGTCCTGTCACTGTAGGACATAACACAAATGATGTGGAGCAGTTCTGTTCAAGGTAAATGAAAAAACTTTTTATTAAAAAATCTGACTCTATATTTTTCTGAAATGCCAGTGTCATTGGAGGGTGACAGTGCCACCTCCTCAATGCCACTGGGCAACCCAACAGTCCATCAGGTTGCTCGTCCCCCATAAAAGAATGAAAACAATAAGTTATTAACATAAAGTGTGTGAGAAAGTTCTGTGCAAAAAATGCAAACATCAGAAGGCTTTAGAAAACTTGAAAAAATCAGGGTGACAGAGTCCTATCTCTCTCTCTACAAGGCCTTTTAAGGATAAACTGTCCAATAAAGAAACGACACCTAAATTATTTTCACTTTTAATCCAATAACCAACCACCCATGCCCCACAATGTGGACTTTTTTATCCAACTACAAAAAACCACCCAAACCCATGAAGAAGAAGGTGAAGAAGAAGGACCAGCCTCCACCCTAAAACCTCCATCTTTATATATAAAGCCTCCAGCTTTATATATATATATTTCTATATTCTAAAACCTAAAACTCTAAATTTTCCACCCTGTGATATTCCACGCTTCTATTCAAACTCCACACCCACAATCCCAGTTCCATCATTCCATTTTGGGAGCTTCTCCACGGCCTCAGGTCAGTGCAGTGTTCTCTTGGGGGTCAGTGCCTGTCAGCACAGAAAGTCTCCAATTCTCAGCATCCAGGGTTCCAACACCGCAGCCCTCAACGCCGTCCCTGAGGTGACACGGGCGCAGGTGGCAGCAGGACAGCGAGGTTTCCACAAGGTGGCATCCAAAGACCTGGACTTCTTCTGGCAGAGCTCGGATCCCACAGGGTTTAGGGTTTTCCTGGGGTGTCTCGGCATCCGCTGCACTCAGAGCCCTCCCTGGGGAGAGGGAAGAGGGGAGGCTGTGGGGTTTGTCCTTTAAGGGTCACCCGACTCTGACACTCACCACCGGGGCTGCATTTGGTGGTGTTTGTCCATCAGATCTCATCAGGGAAGGGCAGGAACAGAGAGCAAACACTTGGGGGATCACTAAGGAAATCAGTGTGCTCCCCTCTGTGTAAAGCATCTGCAGCAGGGGGACTGGAGGAGAGGGAAAAGGAATAGAGAGCAATGGGGAATGGCAGCATCTACCAAAAACCCCAGGAACAGAGCAAACTCCCAGCTTGACCCAGGACTGATGTATCCAGATGAGAAAAGTTTGGTTTTTTTGCTGTGTTTCTTTTTTGCCCTGTTTCTCAGGGCAGCAAAGCCAGAGAGAATCCCCAGGGAGGGGGGAACACCAAACACAGCCTGTGAGTGAACCCAGAGATCCTTCTTTGTGCACAGCTCAAGAACAGCCCCATGGTTAGGGAATATTTCCTGGAAGATGAGGTTTGCCAGCCCTTATCCCACAAATATCATCCCTGGGGTGTGCCTGAGCTCCTGCTGAGCTTTTTGGAGGCCACATTCAGCTCTTCACCTCTCTGGGGCTGCCCTGGGTGGGCCCAGGCCGGGCTGGGCGCTGAGAGGAGCCTCAGCAGGATGGGATCAGAGCCTGAGTGTTGGAGCAAACACAAAGCACTGCTCTGTGGTTTGCTGTGTTGGGACTGTTTTGGCAAGAAGCAGACTCCAGTGGGACTATTAAACCCTTGGAGAGACTACAAGCCAAACCAAAAAAATGACAAGGCGGTGACCTCGTCCTTTGGGAGGAGCAGGAAGGGGAATCAGGGGGAGGCCGTGTCCCACAGAGATCTGTGGGGTGAGGCCAACACGGGGCCCACGCAGAATTACTGCAGGCTCTGAGGAGCTGCAATTCAGGCAAAATTTAACAAAATTCTGGCCACTCCTGCCATAATCAGCGTGTCCTCCTGTGGGAACCCGGGAGAAGCTGCCCTGGGTGTGGATCGCTCTGAGGGGTGGTGGCGCCGGTGGTGTGCCGGTTTGCTTTTTAAAATGTTTTTAAACTTGCAAAAAACCACTGATAATGATAATTAAGCAGTGAATAAAGGCACAGGTGGCTGTGGGAGCCGAGCAGTCGCTGCCTGGAGGCTCCCGGCTCTCACACGGTGGAGCTCTTGCTCCAGGAGCCGCGGGTGATGCCGAGGGGAGGCTGCCCTGGAACAGAGACTGGACAGAGCTAAAGAATAAAGCAGGGATTTATTAAAATACCTCAATGGATCCGCCTTGGGCAGTACAAGGGCCCAGCCAGGGCTGCACCCAAGATGAAGCAAAATGGTCACAAAATGCACGAGCAGTCATGGGGTCTCACTTTTGTAAGTTCTGGTCCATTTGTATATTGGGGTTTATTGTCCAGTTACAGCTTTAGGTTATGGAGCCCCATCCTTCTTCTTTTTCTCTCTTCATTCCACCATTGTTTACACTCTTGAGCCCAAAATTTGGATCATTTGTCCTCGGTCCCAAGCTAGGAAAGAAATTTTTTTGTCTCCTTACTCTGTGAAGAGAGCTCACCATCCCATAATACGAAGCTCAGAACTACACACTAAAGCAGCACAGAATCTGAAAAATATAAAAGCTGAAACCTGAGGCATCATTTCCCCCTTTTGAGGCTCGACAAGACCTTTACCTTGTCAGGTCTGTACTCTAAATATTTACCAATAATAGGCAGTGCCCTGCCCCGACCCCCAGCCCCACAGCCAAGAGTTCACTTTTCTCCCAAAAAGTCAGAATTTGGCTGTGGGACACGACAGCAAGCACGGGTGTACCCTAAGCACCAGCCAAATTTAAGTTTTTGTTTTGGAGCAAGGGGCTGAGTCAAAGGGAGAGGCTTTAATGAGGCAGAGGGGGTTGAAGTGGGAACTGGAGGTCAGATCTTACCCAGAGCTTTGCCTCAGGTGTGCTTGGACCTGTTGGAGAGAGTCCAGAGAGGCCAGGAAGATGCTCAGAGGGCTGGAGCAGCTCTCCTGTGGGGACAGGCTGAGAGAGCTGGGGATGTTCAGCCTGGAGAAGGGAAGGGGAGACCTTACTGGAGCCTTCTGATACCTAAAATGGGCTTATAATAGAGTGGGAAAAATGATTTTTTACTCATGCAGGTAGTGGCAGTGTCACCGTGGGGTGACACAAGAATGACACAGGTAGTTCTGTTTAAAGCAAACTAAAAAATTCTTTATTAAAACATCACTCTATATATATCTCTCTGAAATGCCAGTGTCATTGGAGGGTTATAGTGCCACCCTCTCAATGTCACTGGGCAACCCAACAGTCCATCAGGTTGCTTGTCTTCTATAAAGGAATGAAAAACAATGAGTTATTTACATAAAGTTTGTGGGAAAGTTCTGTGTGAAAATGTAAATATCAGAAGGATTGGTAAAACTTGAGAAAATCAAAACAGCATGGCAGGAAAAGAGGGTTTTAAATTAAAAGAGAATTAGAAGTAAAAGACATTTAGATTAGATATCAGGAAGAAATTCTTCCCTGTGAGGGTGGTGAGGCACTGGCAAGGCTGCCCACAGAAGCTGTGGCTGCCCCATCCCTGGCAGTGTTCAAGGCCAGCTTGGATGGGGCTTGGAGCAGCCTGGTCTGGTGGAAGGTGTTCCTGACAGGGGGGCTGGAACAAAATAGTCTTTAATATCCCTTTCAATGCAAATTACTTCCATTCTATGGTAATTCTATTAGTATCTAGGGAAAAAAAATTAAAATCCCAGGAGTTGCAGGATGGGTACAGGGAGGGTTTGTGTGGCTGATCTGTGCAGTGACAGCCACCAGGTTGGTGCCAGCCTGGGGAGCCCTGCCTTGACACCAGGACAGCTCCAGAGCCTGGCACTGCAGGTGGGGACACAAACACAGCTCTGCTCCTCCTCCATCACACACATCTTCCGTCCTCACCCACACCTGCATGCTCTCCTGCAGCTGGGGTGTTCTGGACCCCTTTTGTCCCTGCCACCCTCAGCAGCTCTGAGGTCTCTCTCCTTTCCAGCCAGAGATTCCTGGCTGCAGGGAGTAGGCTGGGGATCAGTGGTGCCTTTAAATAGCCTCACCCAAAGCCTCTCTAAGCAGCTGGCTCTGCCAAGCAGCAATAAAACTGCCTGGCTATAAGCTTTTCTATCCAAACATTTAATGTTAACATTACCAGATAAACTCTTCCCTTCCTTTCCAAGCAGTGGAGGAAGGTAACTCCTGTCCCATGAGGAAGACACTGCTGCCATCCACCTGCACAGCAGCTTTCAGGGGAGAGGTCACTGCAGCCCTGGCATCACAGTCCCAAATCCTGCACACCACGGGCCAGCACTGAGCCTGGGGGCACCCTGAAGTGCATTTTCAGGCATTTTTTGCTCTGGGAAGCCAATGGGGCAGAAGATTGTGCTTAAGTGCTTCCCTGGCTTGGGGCATGTAGTTACTAATAATCATGGTTAATCTCTGCCTCATACAAGTCAGCCTGCACACACATCTCGTTTAAGCTTGATAAGATAGGCTTTTGTTTACTGCAACCACCTCTGAGCCATCATTTTCTCACAAATGGCCTATGAATCATCAGTTATGTGCTATTAATGTTGTATGGCAATGTTCAGGGACAGAGGAGCAACGGAAATCTACTGGTCTTCAAAAGAAAACCTTGAATAACCCTGTGCAAATCCAAGTGTTTTCAGCCTGCTGCCAAGGCCATGAATATTGCAGATATTACATGTCTTTGTATGGTATTTGTTAAATAATTTAGATGGAGGAAGAGATTTTAGCCTAAATGGCTGCTTGAAGTTGCAGCATTAGAGACTTGCAAAATTATTGCTGGAACCCATAAACACAGGTTTGCTTTTGGATCCAGTCCCTTAACATTTTGTATAGCTTAGGCAGCTACTTCCCAAAGATCAAGTACAGATTCCAGCTCATCCTACCTGGAGTTGTGAAGAGACAAAGGAAGGAAGAGATAATGAATGGACATCAGAGTCCTGTTGGGCCAAGAAAATCTCAGTGTTCTTGGGCATCATCCTCAAAGAATTTTTACATTGTGCAGAGGGTGGTTATAGACTGGGGTTTTGTGAAATATCCTCAGAATTCCCTGAGCTGGTATAGAGGAAAGTGAATTTTCACAGAATCATAGAATTGTTAAGGTTGGAAAAGACCCTTAAGACCATCAAGTCCAGCTGATAACCCAGCACTGGCATGTTCATCAATAAATTATGTCCCAAAGTGCCACATCCACACCAGCCTTCAAACACGTCAGGGGTGGTGACTCCACCACTGCCTGTTCCAATGCCTGACCACCCTTCCAGTGAAGAAATTTTTTCTAATATTAAATCTAAACCTGCCCTGGTGCAACTGGAGGCCATTCCCTCTTGTCTTGTCACTTTTTACCCGAGAGAAGAACCCAACCCACACCTGGCTGCACCCTCCTGTCAGGGAGTTGTGGAGAGTGAGAAGGTTCCCCCTGAGCCTCCTTTTCTTCAGGCTGAACAACCCCTGGACTTATCCCCTGGACAAAACTCCTTGCCCTCCTGTCCCATGCCTCTTGCTGCCTCTCTGGCCAATGCAGTCCTGTGGTGTCTCCAGTGAAAGCCCCACAGGAGCTGCTCAGCTCCACCAGAGCCCTGGGGAAGAGCTGCAGGATGGTGCCAAGCCAAGAGCAAGCCTGTGTCTAGCAGGTTTTCATAGAATCACAGAACAATTTGGGCTGGAAGTCACATTTAAAGGCCATCTGCAGCGATCAGGGACACCTTCAACCAGACCAAGTTGCTCAGAGACCTCTCCAACCTGGCCTTAAATGTTTCCAGGAATGGGGCATTCACCAATTCTGGGCAACCTGTGCCAGTTCCTCACTCTCGTGAATCCCCTTGCCTGGGAATTTCTCGAGAGTCCTTTTCACAGCCAGATGGTTTAAGAAGAAGTCAGAGTCGCTTTGCCTTCGTTCTCAAGGTTGTTTATTATTTCTTATCTATACCATGTTCTCCCTGCCCAGCCCAGATGCTCTCAGCAGGTCAGCTCAAGGCACACTGCCCACCCCCGGGGCTGTGTTGTCTTTTTATACTATAAACTACACAGACATTATTTACAGTTATTCCCCAATACCCATCACCTATGTCAGACAGTGAAATTCTACCTTAAACCAATCCCCAAGTGCCAACATCACCAAGAAAATGGAGACAATGAAGAAGAAGGAAGGAGGGCAGTGCACGCCCAGATTCCTCCATCTTGACCCCCCTGTACACTTCTCACATGAATCCTAACATTCTATTTTTCTACTTAATAATAAGCTACTTATTTTATTCTACTTTCCCTGGTTTGTAATTCCTCATATCAAGTTGGTAACTGTTTCCATGGCTCCAGATCGAGGGCAGAGGGGTCTTTGGCTCCATTCCAAGCTCTCGGAGCCCCCTGCCAGGGTCTCAGCCCATCCAAGGCAGCAAGAGGGATTTCCCGGTTTCCCACACCTCACCACCCTCATCATAAACAATTTCTTCCTCATATATACTCCCCTTTGGTTTAAAATCATTACCTTTTGTCTTATTGCCTTTTAAAAAGTCTATCTCCACCGGTATTTGATGTGTTAATTTCAACAGCAGCTGAATCCTCATCCTTTGGTGGGTTACACAGCAAGATCTGGCTCATGGGATCAGCTGAAGCCATGCTGGCTGGGAGGGCACCTTCACAGCTTCACATTGGGCTCTCAGGTGTGAGGGCTGCTGCCAACACCCAGGGGATTTTCACACATGCTCAGGAGCAGGCAGGAGGAATGAACTCTCTCTGGCAACTCCGTATGGTTTTGTCGTTCCCATCAGGCATCTCCTGGGAAATGGGCTCCATCCTCCCCCACCTGCAGGCTGTGGGACATGACATTACTCACCAGCAAAAGAGCAAAAGCAACTTCCAGTAACCCCAAATCCTGGTGCAGGGCCAAAACCCAGCTCAGGCCAAGCCCCTCTAAGCAGGGGAGAAGCCCCCGAGGACAGCAGCACCCCCAGCCCACTGTGCTGCTCAGCCAGGCTTGGCTGTTTTTTCCTGCAGTCACCTTTGGGCCCTAGCAGTAATCTCGAAGCATCTGCTCCAAATCATCCAGGATTACAGGAATTAAAAAAAAACCCAATTAGAGACCCAGGGTCCTGCAAGCACAAATCCGTTTAGCCCTAATCCAGGCTGCTGCCCCTTCCCAAAAGGCAAAGGGATGGTCCTTGGGGGCTGGTTTTGGTGTGCCCCAGCACCACCTCTTCTCCCCAGCCTCAATTTACCCATTCTTGCTCCAGCAGTAGCACCAGGGACCTGCTCATGTCAGGGGGGAAATGGAACACTTGGCTTTGGGCTCTGAAATCAGCTGCACAGATGTGGGGGGCAGTGCCAACCTCTTCCCTGGGCACACCCTGAGGGGCTCCCAGAGGACTGTGGATGGAAAGGGGGGGTACAAGCACATCTGAACGTGCCACAGTGCCTGTCAGGGTCTGAACACCAGGCAGAGGCTCCTCCACACCTTGCTCACCATCATGTCCATTCCTCTGTGCCACCAAGGCCACCCTCAAGGCTCTGCCATGCTCTGCACTCAACATGGACTGGAACACCTGCAGTCCATGCTCACCTTGCTGGCAATTCAGTGTGAAGATGCTCTTCTGAGATAAAACACAGAAACTGGAGTCTTTCAGTAGAGTGAAGGTAGAGACTGAAAACCTGTTAGGAAAATGTCTCCTTTCCTTTGAAATCATCTGTTTCTTTCAGTGCTGTTTGGATCTTCTCCAGCTGGTTCAACCTTTCACCTGCAGCCGTAAACATCTAAGATAAAAATCCATTATCCATGGAGTGTCCCAGTATGCCCATAAACCCCACTGGCATAACAGTGTTGGTTCAAATTCACATTTGAATCAACATTGGATCCCTCTCGTGTGTGGGGGCCTTTTCATCTGTTTGTAAATTTTATACCCAGAAGACATCCATAAGGAAAACAGTCAGTGCTTTCATTGTTAATAATGGAATGAGAAAATCTCTCAATTAATATTCAAGAACTCAGGGGGTTTACACGCTTCTAATTTTTAGGTGACTGTCACAGCAGGAGACAAACAATGCCTTTTTAATTTATTTTTTTTTTATTTTGCTGACTTTTTTCTTACATATGATGCAAGAAAAGGTGCTCACAGCAGAGGTTCCAGACAGGTGATGCTGTGCCAGTTAGCACCACATTTAGGTGTGCTGAGACATGAGATGCTCTGGGTGGTAAAAGCTTTCACAATTCGAAGGGACATTCGTGGGTGGGAAATCCTTTTCTGTCTCAAGAAGTCCCTCCCTGTCAGGATCCTCCAGGATCTCGATGTCCTGCTCTTTTCTGGCACCTCCTCCTGCTGCCAGGTTGTGTTCACTCTGGGCTGGGTGTGACCAGGACAGGGGGGGTGTGGAAAAGGTGTGTCCTGTTAGCAGAGGGGTCCCCGTGTGTGCCAGGTCTTTCCGTGAGCCTCGGTGGGGATCAGCTCAGCTCCAGAGAGATGTGGGGAAAGGGCCTGTCCAAGGGTCATGGGACAGGGCTGGAAAAGAGGAGGAGCAGAAAGGAGGGGACCACAGGGGTTGAAAAGATGCTGAAGCAAAGATCCATGGAGAAGGGAGGGTTTGGGATGAGCAAACAGGCACTGCAGGGCAGAGGAGCCACTGTGAGAACACCCAGGTACTTCCTCCAAGTGCATCAGACTTGCCCTAAATCCTGTTGGGTTTGGGCTCTGGCACCTGCAATGCCTCAGTGCTGTAGGATCCCAGTGCCCTGGGGTGGGTGACACTCTGAGGGTGTGGGCTGGGGCTGTGGCAGGGCCACAGTTGTCCTGTGAGCGTGGGCAATGCCAGGATGTCTGTGTGCTTTGTCCTTGTGGGACACCAGAGCCGTGACTGACCCACCATGACTGACCCACCATGTCAGCAAAGCCCTCAGCTCACAGACTTCTGCATTTGCTAACTTTTACTGAAAGCTTTGTTAATTTGGTGTATCCTTGACTTAAAGGTCCATCAGCTTCCCTGGAACCTGGAGCTTTCATCCAGGGTTGCTAGGAGATGCCAGCTGGATATGATCAGTCCTGACGTGTTAAGAACAGCACCCATTGAAGGACTCTCCTTGAGAATAAAAAATTGCAAGATAAAAAATACAGGTAGCTCATTTTTAAAAGACCTGAAACTTCCCTGAGGCAGAAATGAGACAGGAATAACACCACACAACATCCAGAGCTGTGTGCTTCTTCCATCCCTCAACGAGATGAAAAGGCTGGCAGTTGAAAATAATCCTGGACTTCTGCAAAATGGCGAATTTTAATTTGACTGGGGCTGTGGCTGCCCCATCCCTGGCAGTGCTCCAGGCCAGGCTGGACAGGGTTTGGAGCAGCCTGGGATACTGGAAGGTGTCCCTGCCCATGGGAGCAGGTTGGAACTGGAGGGTCTTTAAGTCCCTCCCAAACCAAACCATTCTATGATTCTATGATTTTATTCACTTTGATACCCATCACAAGGGTTTCCTTCTTGCTCCAGAAGGGAACCATCTGCACTCCATCTCCCCAAGGTCCAAAGCAGTGAGAGCTACACTCTGGATGTTCTTAATGCCTGGCAGCACAGCCTCTTCTGGAGATAAGACGCAGAATTGCAAAGGTTGAAAAAGACTTTTCTTAGGTTCTGCTGTGCAGCTTGTTACAAAGTTTTTAATGTCCAGGTAATTAAAGCCCTGAGAGTTGTATTCTCATGCTGCTGTAGAAGATTTGATCTAATGGCCATGGAAGTCAACAAGAACCTTCTTCTGGTCTTCAGATGTGTTTGGTTCTGGCTTGAATTGACAGTGAGATGCAATGTAGACCTCAGTAATTAATACTGAAGGAAGTATTGTTTATTTATTATTAATAGCATTAATTAATTAATACCATTTTATCAAAGAAATGAAAGCAATTAATAAATTACACCTGCTTTGCAATGTAACAAAGGAATCACTCTGCTCCATCACTCTTGGTGTCTTCTGATACTTTGCTTGTGCTGCCAGGCATTTCATGTCTTCTCTGAGCCTTGCTTTCATGGCTTAAATAAATATTCTGTAAGTGAAAACAAGATCTCCAACGCCAGTGTGAGCAGCAGGGCCAAGGCCCTGTGCTCTCACGTGTGTGTACGTGGAAGGTGGAACTCAGAAACCTCACAACGACTGGGTTAGTTCTGTAACACAGACAAACCTGAACAGACAAAATGCATCCCTACAGCCCCCTGTGTGTAGTGACACAGAGGTGACATGAGAACAGCCAGCTGGAATGCCTGGAAGGCCGTGAGGGCCTTGGCAAGGTGACTTATTCATAACAAAGCACAGGGAATTGTTGAAAGCAATAAAGATGTCACATGAAAATCGTGCTGCAGCACTGTAAGGACAGCCTTTCTTCTGTCACCCTGTCCCACACAGTGTGGGTGTGATCCTGCAGCCCCTCAGTGCTCCCTGGCACCACAAATACCCCACTGGCTGCAGCAGGGCTGCAGGAGCTGGGGACTACTGATCATGAAGGTTTCTGTGCAGGATCAGGGAAGCACACAGTGACAGATCAGTGCTGCTCCTGCAGTGCAGGAGAGCAGGGAAAAAAAGGCATTTTTGATAAAATAGTTGAAGCAGTGGGGGTTTACTGAACCAGTGTTACACTGCCCATGCAGCTTGCTCAGTTTGCTGTTGCTAGCAACTCAGATATTGTCCAAGCTGTCCTGCTCATCAGTGCATGAACTCTGAAAACACTTAGGCACTACCAGCTCTGTGCATTATTTCAGCTGGAAGAACCGTGGTAGGTAAAGCAGCGATGATGGATCTAAACGATAATAAAGCCTCCCTGTTAAAAATTTAAAGTGCTATACAACTATTTTTAGTGACCTCTCCAGCTGAGATAATGCAGAAAGCTAACTAGATGTGAACATCCATCTTAGGAGAATTGATTCTTGCAGTTTGCAAACCAAGGTGAACTGTAGGAGGTTAATGTTCATGCTCCAAAACAAGAGATATCAGCTATATGAAAAGTTGTATACTGTACATGTAAAGTAATAACCTATTCAATGGCTAATGTAGATGCAATGTTTTTTTTCTTCCTCAAGAATGTTTATTTCCATAATGGACATTTAGTTTAGACAGAACACCAAGGGCTCCCTCCATCACAGCCTCCTCCCCTGTGTGTGTAGGTGTGTGTGATGTGTGTGGGCATGAGGGAGGGAGGAGAATCTGGTTTTGACTCAGGAAAGTGAACATGCAAGCATTTGAGCGTGGCCCAATCCTAAGTTCTTGGATCAGCATTCTCAAATTCAGGCTTTTAAAATGAGGCAACTGCATTTTGTGGCTTCCTTAAAAAAAAAAAAAAAAAAAAAAAAAGAGCTGAGCACCAGCAGCTCTCTCTCCACAAGGAGATGGAGAGCACTGGGTGCCTTTGCAAAAATGCAGCAGATATTGCAAAAATGCAGCGCACATTCCATGGCTGCTACAGCAAATTCTTTGCTTCTCAGAGCTCATTTATCTCAGAAGAGCTCCACATCCAGCAATGCAGCCTGCTGCCCTGCCCCTCCAAACCCTCAATGGCAATTAGCAACATCAATAAGTAATAGAACAAATACTTTGTCTCTAAAAAAACAAGCCGCAGGCAGAGCAGCTCGTTCGCTTTACTCTGAGGCTGTGCAAAAAAACTTAATTTTTAATATTTCATCTGCTTAAAACCCCAGTCCTACAAACACTTAATTTTGAGATGAGACACTTGGAAGCCAATGTGTGATGAAGGAAGGGTGAAAGGCAAGACCTGGTGCTTGTAAACAACCATATCCATCAAGTGCAGTGCACACCAAGGATGCCTCTGTGGGGAAGATTTTTAGCAGAGTTCCTGTGGCTCACCTCTTCAGCAAAGAGAAAATGATTTTTGATCAGAACCAAAGCCTAAAGAAAATGGCAGAAAACAGCTAAAATACTGTAATAGAAATGCTTATTAGATTAACCTGTAATAAATAGAAATATTACTGGGGAAAATAGCTTTTAAAAAGTTAAAAAACAATGAGATCCACCAAGAAGCCTTTGTGCTCTTAAGCAGCAGTGTGGCTCTAGTGTTCCCTCCAGAACCTTTCTTTGCAGAAGACATCCCACTACTGGAGCTCTGAAGTCCCTCTGACCCACGAGTGACCTGCCACATGAGTCTGCCAGGAAACACTCCAGCAGTTTAAGCTTAACAACCAAATTGGTTTGCATCACTCCTTCAGCACTTGTGGCTCTCAGGGGATAAAAAGGATCACCGACTGAGTGGGAACAATACTCACAGAAATCAACGCTGGCCTCAGGAGTCTCCTCTCACTCTGCGGTCAATAGGCAGAGCCCAGCCTTGGCAGACAGTGAACTTGATTAGAGAGATGATCTTGGTTAAAACTGCCTAGATCTCCTTGCTGCTAAGGACAGAGGGGGAGGAGGGTGGGGCCGGCTCTCCAGGCAACAGAGCCTGATTGACGGGGCTGGATTACAGCACCAGCGCAACCAGAGGGGGATTAGGTGTCCTGAGCCACCCACCTGAGCACTGCTCTCTCCCACTGACCACAGGCAGCCGGGAGATCAACCCCCAGTCAGTTCTGGGGACTCCAGGACTGGCTGCTGACCTGCACTAGTGGAGGGTGTGGTAGAGAAAGTGGTTACGAGCCAAGGTAATTTTGAAGAACAACCCAAAAAGTCTTCAAATTGACTTAAGAAATGGCCTGGCCTGAAGAGCAGTTTCCAGTATAAATGTCTACATAGAGATGTTTATGAGAAGGCTTTTTCTCCAGCCTGCAGACACAGGGATTTGCTCCCTGAGGAATGGCTCTGTGTTCTTGTGTTTCTTCAAGGTGCCTGAAAGACACTGGAGCTGCGTGTCCCTGTGTGTGCTGGTTCACTGTACATTTAATGGGGAATTACCCTCCCATAGAGAGTTCCAAAAAAGAGCTCTCATTCCATCCTCAGTTACCTTGGTATTACAGCTCTGTGTTACGAAAGCCTTTCAAGAATTGCTTCTGAAGCAGCACATGCATTTCAGTCAGTGACATTGGGAGGAATGGGATGGCTTTGTCCTGAATGGAACCACTAATGGCATTGAAAGAAGATGCAGACTAGCAAAAGGCTGGTCTGAAAAAAAAGATTAAAAAAAAAATTAAAAGGATGAAAACCCCCACCCCGAGTCCCACTCTCCTGTTGTAGAGCTCTTGTTGAAATCAACAGGTCTTGAAAAAGAGAAGGTAGTGCTGGGTTAAAACTTCCTGCTTGTCCTAGAGAAGCCCCAAATAATGTGCCATTGAGGTTACTATGGAGTTATTGAATAAAGGCTGAGAAGCTTGTTCTGCTGATCAATACCTGTGTGTGCATGCAGATCTCAGCAGTGGCTGTTTGTCTCTTAGAGGCTCCACTCTGAAACCTTTATCCAGCTTTTGTGGAGTTTTCAAGGGGGTTGAACTTCTGAGACCAGTGCAAATAAGATGTGGGTGCTGAGGACAAATAGATGCTTCCATTCTGCTCCTACCTCTAGATTGTTATAACCTCTCTTCTCACACCTTTGCTTTATATTAGACTGCTAAAAAAAAAAAAGAGAGAGAAAAAAAAGGAGGTATCAAGAGGAACAGCTTTAAATGGAAATAAAGAGATGTGTCTAAATCCTTTAGGCTGTTTGGGATGTCTCAAGTGATTTAGTCTGGCTGTATCTGTACATTAAAGCATATGAGGGCACTGAGGTTCATCACTTATCCTATTAAAACGTTAGAAGAGTCCCTGGCTTGAGTTTGCCTCAGAGCAGGCAGAGCTGTCTCACACGATCCCTAGGGAAGAGCTCAACAGCCAGCATGGCATGCAGAGTCTTTCCATGGACACAGCCACCTTTTTGGGAGGGTGGGGGGGCTGAAAATCACAGAGCAGTGACCCCACCAGCAGGCAGCAGCATCAGGACAAGTCATTTAATAGCACAGACATGGCAGAGTGCCTTCCTGCTCCGTGGCAAGTCTGTACTGTGACAATAAAGAGATAAAACCCTGCCAGGTGTTCTCCAGTCAGGAGCAGGTGCTGGATGAAGGTGTGATAGGGAAAAAAGGGACCACCCCATAAGCCTGGTCTCCATATGGACACCCTCCTGATAAGGCTGTCCTGGTTGCCTGAAAATGAGCTGCAAATCCAGATTTTGGGGATAGTGAGCTGCAAGTCCTGTCTGACACCATTTATTTGGCTGCTTGGTGGGGAGGAAATCCTGGAGGTCCCACCAAGCCCCTCCTTGGGCATTGCTGGGAAGGAGATGCTTTTCCCTCAGTAGTAAGTGGGGAGGGTGAGGGTCCCATTCTGCCCATGCTGGGTGTGAGGGTCACCCACAGAAGTAGGTTTAGCTCAGCACTGTCAGACAATCCCAAGATAAAAGACAAATCCCCTGGGTTTTACTCCATAGAGTGAGAGAAGAGCCTGTACAGGGAGAGCACTCGGTGACTGGCACAACTTTAAGGATTTCTGGGACAGAAATAGTGGAAACAGTGGTGAGGGCTGATGCTCTGAACTGACTTCAGTGGGATGGAATGGCACCAGCTCTGTTAAGTGTAAGGAGAAAATTAACAAAGTGTGGAGGGTTATGGGGCAACAGCACCTCTCTCCCACCACTGGGAAGAGGCAAATATGTGAACCCACTTTGCTTTTACATGGTTTGAAGCTGGAAATTTCCTTCCAAACTGCATTTCTTGTGGAGGAAAGTGTGTGCCAGAGAGGCCTATGTCACAGATCAGAAGGCAGCAGGGTTAAAATGAGTTTTCTGGGGAATTTCTGCAATTTGGGGCAGTTTAGACTGGATGCAGCTACTGATGAAGGAAGGGAAGCCTTTTCCTGGCCTTTGGCTGGGGGTCTTGCAGCCAGAACTGACAGAAGGGAATATACATCCAGGGGCTTTTTCTGTCACCCTGGTGCCAAGAATAAATGCTGATAGAGTGCAAAGTGCTGCAAGCCTCGGAGGATCTAAGATGAAACCGTTCTTCCCTGGGTCCTCAGCGAGGTCTCACCCTCTGGGTCCCCCTCGTGGGGGCACACCAAGGTCAGCCCAGGGTTCAGGCTCCTTTGGGGTGCTGGGGCTGCAGGGCAGCCTTGGGAAAGGGACAAGGGAAAGGACAGGTCAGAGTTTGGCATCTCCTGCATCACTGTGCCCTTTCCCTTTGGCCTCTGACGCCTCCATCCTCCTCTCCAGCAAGCACACGTGGATTTTCTCCTGGAGAGGAAAGAAATGACAGAAGCATGGAAGAGCCGGTGCCGGGCAGTGCTGGGAGGCGGGGCAGACGCGGCTGGGGAGTATTACGCTCTCTCTCACGGTATTACCCCCGCAGCGGCCAGGGGTAACTGGATCTGCGAGAGTCTGATCCTCCCAAGCCCTTAATTGGATGCGGGAAACGTCCAAAATGCGGCTCACTCTCCTGCTTCCCACAGCTATGGCACTCACACGCTCTCCTTGTCACACAAGGGTGTTTCCCCCTGAACCCAGCCCCTCCTGCATCTCCCAGCACCCAGCTCCAGGCCAGCGAGCTAAAGCTGGCCCTTTGGACAGGAGCCCTCCAGGACCAGAGAAGTGCTGCTGGTAGTGCAACATTCAATAGATTTCCACACACCCCCTTTTTCTGTTCTGCAAAGAAAACCCCTTGCTTAGACAAGGGGCAAAAGGCAGCGGCAGAACAAAGAGGGAACAGTGCCTTTTGTGGGACTGGGCTGTGGGATGGGGATGGGATGAGCTCTCTGCAAGGCTTGTGCAGGCTGGAGTGTGAGAGGGGCGTGCAGGGAGCACCCGCATGGCCCAGGCAGCAGCTGGGGCAGTAGCCCCGGCCTGGAGGGGCCAGTGTGGCTTTTCCAAGGCTATTGCATCCCCCAGCCTTCCCTCCACTGCAGTTTCCACTGCAAGCAGCAGCAGTCCTCCTCTGCAGTGCAGGACTGGGACAATGCTCCCTGGATAAGTGGGCCTTCTCTCCCCAGCTGCACCAGAGCCAGGCTCTCTCCCCAACCTGCACGCCTTTTGCTTTTTCCTATTTTTTTTGGTTGTTGTTGCAAGGTTTTTTAGGTTTGTTTTTTTTTTTTTTTTTTTTTTTTTTTTTTTTTTTTTTTTTTTTTTTTTTTTTTTTCTGCTCCTGCAAAATCAATTTACAGACAGCTCACTCATTTTCCCCCCTCGCAAACTTATTAGGTATTCAGTCCCGGCTAGCACTCCTAAGCATCCTTTGTCCCAGGGAGGGCTGGAGACCCCTTCATTAGCAGTGATTACCTCTGAGCAGTTTGACAGCCTCCCAGCCCGCTTACAAGACTTTCCCATTCAGCCCTGCCCGGGGCTGCCCCGCTTCTCAAAAGAAACGGAAACATTCAAACATTTCTCCCCCCTTCCCAGCTGAAGAGAGGAAAAAGCTGTTTCTCTTTTCCACCTTCCCCATTCACTTCACTTTTGATACAATATTTTCCTTCTTTGTTCAACCGGAGAGAGAGGGGTCAAGGCAGACTTTTTAGCGACCTTTTTCGGAGCGTTTTGTTTAATGTAAATACAAGCTCCTTCACTCTTACCCGTTTATAATTATTATTAATTTTAAAACAACCAGCGGATCGGGAGGGCGACGTCTTGGGCTGATCTTTAGGAGAAAAAAAATTGCTGAAAAAAACAAGGGAAGGACATTCAATAAGGGAAGGGAAAGGGTAGTTGGGAAAAAAAAAAAAACCAAACGGGGGGACGGAATGGGGAAACGGTGTTTTTTAAATTTTGGGTCTTACTGGTGGAACCAAAGGCGCGGGCGCAGCCCCTCGGCCCCGGCCCCTGCAGAGCCCCGGCGGGGAAGAAGCGGAGCTGGGAGAGGCTCGGTTCTCCCGTTCTCCCGCAGCAAGCAAGGCCGGGCAGCGGGGCTGCTCTCCCCACGGGGGCTCCGTGCTCCTTTCCCCGCCCCGGGCACTCTTTCCGAAGGTTGGTTTGTGCTCTTGCCGCCAGCACCCGCGGGAGGGTCCCTCCACTGCCCACTCGGGAGATCCCGCATCCTTCACGACACTCAAACCCTCTGCCGAAAGAGACAACATCGTCCCCGCTCCTATTGAACAAATTCCAGGTGTTTTTTTAGTCGGAAAGAAATCCCAGTTACCAGACGCCGAGCGCATGTGCTCTCCGCTCTCTTTATATCTTTAATTCCCCACAATAAGCGCTGTTACTCTGCCCGCAGAAGCCGATGGAGAAATTGAATCCAATTCACCGATTTCCCGGGGAAGAAAAGAAATAAGGAAAGAACTCGATGTATTTCAGCAGATTCCGTTCTGAGGACGAACACCGTTGTTCCTCCCAAAACCACCTCGTGGGTGGGAAGCGCTGCCCATCAGCGAACCCCAAACCCAAGGTAAAACCCCAATCTCGTTTGACGCTTAAACAGCACAGCCGGGCTCTTTTTGCACGGCTTAAATCCAGTGGGGTCCAGGAGGCAACAAACCTCGGGGTTTGGGGTGCAAAGTGCGCTCCGGACCCTCCCGTAGGTGGGTACCCCAAAGGCAGGTGGAGACCCCTACTCTGCCCCCGCTCCCCGCTCTGCGATCCGACCCTTCCGCAACCCTAAAATGTAGATTGAGAAAATGTAGATGGATAAAATGTAGATTGCCCGTTACACTGCTCCAAAGTGGGGAAAGAGCTGCCTGCAAATTGACTTGAAAAAACAGTTTAAAAATTCCTGCTACCCGTCCCATCCCTCTAACAGTCTGTAAGGAAAACCAAGGACATGCATTTGAGGACGCAACGCAGATTTAGGCATGGGGGGTGTAAACGCCTTGAATCCAGGTTTTAAATACAAACTTAGACAGAGGGGCACTGCCTAGACGGGAATATACCTCCCGATAAAAGGCAGCAGGACTGAATGAAACCATCACAGAGCTGAAATGCCCCTGCCCCTTGCAGGCAGCCGGAGCCGAGCGGGAGCCGGGGCATCTCCCGCTGCCAGCGCTGCCCGGCTTCCCCCAGTGCCAGGCTTCGGCTGCTAAATAAAACGAGCCGAGCCGAGCAATCAGCTTACTAATGAGGCATCTCTCTGAGGACAGGGAAGTAAACGCGATGAGACCGAGAAGACAAAAAAAGCACAGCTCAGGCGATTTAAAGATCAATGTCAAATTGTATAATATAAAATCCTTCTGCTGGGGAAAAGGGCTTAACACGCTCCTTGGACCTGGCGTTTGGTCTCCTCCAGCAAAACCACCGCAAAACAAAGCGAGGGAGGCGGATGGTGGGGACAGCCCCAGGCACATCGCAGAGGTCGCGATTTGGGGTAATTTAGCCCCCTTTATGGCCTTTCACTGGCATGGAGAACTGTTAATTCCCCATCTTCTCCTTGCCTTTGCTAGGTGAGGAAGGAAGCTTAGTTTCCCCGGCGGAGCTGTGCCTCAACCATTCCTCTCCACGATATTATTTTTTTTTTCCTTGTTCTTCCCCTCGTTCCTCTCAGAAAATTCGCCTCCGATAATCCCCAAAGCCTCAGCCCTTGAGAGAGAAGAAGCTGCGGCGATGCCGCCTCCTTCCCTTCCTCGGGCACCCGCATTCCCCGCCAGCCCCGTTCCCGCTCCTCTCTCCTCATCCCGGCTCCTCCCAGCTCCCTGCCTGGCAAAGGCATCACCCCGGTCCCGGGGACCGGCTGGTTCGGCTCCTGCCGAGCTGCTGCTGAAATACCCGTGGCCTCGGAGATCTGCTCTGCGTAAACTGGCGGGCTTGAAACCGACACCGTCATTTCAAAGCAGATGCGAGGATCGTTCACCAAATATTTTATTATGGTTTTAGGCTGCTTCATACAGTTTCGTCCTGCACATGCTCTACAAGTCACCTGTGCACATAGAGAACAAGCCAAAAATAATAATAATTAATAATAATAATAGAAAAAAATCTACCATAGCAATCCCTTAAATAAGTAAATAAACATTATATATATATATATATAAAAA